>VZTT01031759.1:67192-83521 GCA_013400855.1 Buphagus erythrorhynchus | reverse complement strand
GCAAATGTCTCCAATTTTGGTACTCAAACAGTGATTCAACTGTATCCATAACTCTTTATTTACACCAGCTCCATTCTCCACTGAGTTATCAGTACAGGACCAAACCCTCTGAGCATGTTATTGGCAACTTTTTGATTCAAAAAGTAAATGCTAAAGATTTATCAGGAGAAGTGAATCTACTTCTCATCCTGCAAATACTCTTCTGCTAAGTCAGAGTCAGCGGCAATATTCCATGAGCATCATTATGCCCTAATGCATCATCTACACTGTAGCAAGATTTCATAAACTATTTCAAAAACAGGCTTTGTAGCTGCTTGGCCTAGAGGGTGTATCATGGGATCAATACACAAAATGAAAGCAAAACAAATACCTCAGATGCTACTAAAAATTTCTGCTGGAAAACACAAAGATTTTGTTTCCAGTTTTGTTAAGAAATTGACAGATCCCTCCAAAGGACAGCAGATAAGCAGCTAAACTTTAAATTAAAACTTTTAAGGTGGATTTTTTAGCTTTTTATGGGCTTCATTTTTCTAGTTGCCATAACTTCTTATTATTTATTAAAAATAAGTGAAAATCCAAATCAACAACTTACACCATTCCTATGTCCAAGACCATGTGAACATCAGGGAGTGGGAAGAGTTAATCTATTTTTATTAACATAAGGAGGTTGGAAAACAGTACTAAGGAACAGATACTCAGTGCAAAAATTAACACAACTCTGCATTCCTCACACTGGTCTCTTTCCTACCCCGTACTTAAGTCTCCATTCTGCCCAGGGGCTCCATCTCCTCTCTGGAAGGAGAGGACTGAGGCTGGAAGGAGATGAGGCTGCCCCTAGGCACAGGTACTCATGTGCAGACTGCAGCCCTGCCCTTGCTCATCCACAGCCAAGGGGATGGTCCTGTGGGACTGCAGGAGCTTTGTCTTAGCTCTGTGTAAGCTAACGTGGGACTGGCCATCCTCCTCTGCTTGAATTTATATACACATTCAGGTCAGCAGCTTTCTAATATCTGCACATTTGTGGCATCTGTCAGTTAACATGTGGGGCACTAAATGTGCCCTGTGCATTAAGTGGTTAATCTGTGCCTATGGAAATGTTTTGGAATAAATATAACAAGCTTCAACATCTGAAAGGACTTTAAGACTTGGGTTGCACTGTCATTCAAAGAAGGCCTCAAGTGGCACATACTGCTGCTAGCAGTACTAGTTTGATTTCCACAAATGTCAGGTAATTTCTCAGTTGTGCTGCTTTTGATGGACAATTTCCTTCTCATCCGAGTACAAGGATTGTACCTAACTTGTGTCTCCTCTGCGACACATCAGAAAATTAGTGATGAAAAGCACTGTGAAAGACACAGTGTGTTACTGCAAATATATCACATGATATCCTATCAAAGGGGAGGAATGGCACTGCAGATTGATTTTGAATAGCACATTTGGGAGTTGCTAAGGATGTCCATTGCACAGTAAACATCTACTGCCTGTCTGCCACTGACAACAGATTTTGTATCCATTAATGAACAACTCCCAAAATACACTTTTTGCAGCCTTTATCCACGGGTATGTGAAGTAATTTGTGATAGAAGCTAAATAAACTCTTCAAAATATGCAGCCCCCCAAACCAGTCTCCTTAACGTAAGGTCATTTCTGATGTACCTTATTTATCTTTCATGAATGCCTCAAGGCATAAGTAGGTACACTAAGAAATCCACAACCACTTTTACAATTAGGTAATTGAGTCTGCAAATTGCAGTTAATATCCTTGATTCCTGGCTATCAGCTGCAGGCATTATTCAGAGGAGATGCTTGATCCAAAGGGAACGCATGAGAAAGAGTGAAAAATAGCTAAGTGTGCATGTGGCGTTCAAATGAATACAAAAATGTATTTCAAAAGAGAAGTAAGACATTGTTAGGAAAATTATTATGTATTTTGATTAATGGAGATGTAAAACAGAATTATTAAATAGGAAAAACTAAACCTTTGAAGTCTATCAGCTGGAAGGAAAAACAAACATTGAGAACATGGCTTTGGAGACAAGATAGAAAATAATATGCCACCTATGAAATGATACACAAAATGGGCAAGTAAGAAAGGGGCCCTTCACAGCAAGAGAAACAAGCAGATGCTGTGAATCACAGCAACTCTCAGATGCCAACAGGGTGCAGAGCCAAAAGACTATTTGTTACCTGATGCCAAAGGGTATAAAATAAACCAGCACATCTAGAACCAACACCTGGTGCCTACTCCAAGCACACCTGTCTTGATTGCTGGATGCTGGAGGTGACCTGCACAGGTGTGTCTTGGTGCTTGGAGGACATGGCAATGACAGCCAGAGTGACGGAAAATTAGTTTATTTTCCCATCCTAATTTTGCTTCAAGATTTGCTGCACTGTTGCAACATTATTTTTTATATCTAGGAAAGCTATTTATTCTCTGAAGGACATGTGGGAAAACAGTACAGGGAGAAGAAATAAGTGTTGTAAGGCAAATGAGAGGGACTGGAAAAAAAAGGGGGAAATATTACCTGTGCAAACAGGGATGGTACCAAAGCCACTTGGGAAAACATAGCAGGAAGCAGAGAAAAACACTAGCTAACAGAGAGATCTTGTCAGCAAAATGCAAAGAACAGAGGCACATGACTTCAGAAGGTAATTGCTAAAAGGTAGAAACAATGAAGCAGCAGTAATGATATTATAGAGTCTTTATACCTCTCTGAGGTCTGAGAACAAATACCATCTCTAATGTAGTACAAGCAACTTCCATCTCAGCAGCCTGAACTTCAGGAACAATTCTGCCCTGGTGCCTGTGAACTAGGAGAAATTCCCATTTTGAAGACCTCAAAGTCTAAATACCCAAAGAAAACAAGGAAAGGAATATAAAGATGTTGAGGGTTTCTGAAAACTGCATTTTAAAGCAGCAGTAAAGAACTACTTATTAAGAATTTATCATATGCATCTTAAAACCCATTCTCAATGGAATTAAGAATCAATATGCCATTGCATCCAAAGGCAGATAATTTTAAATGTAATTAATCTTTTCTTCCATGGAAACTATATAGAGCTGTTAGAATTATGTAGGGCTGAAAACAACATTATTTAGAGGTTGTGAAAAGGCTGATTGCCTTTTCCCTCTCTTCTTTGGAAACTGTTTTTTTTTATTATTTCTACAGATTTAGAAAAAAAATTCAGGAGCTGATCTCTGAAAGTCTATTCCTCCTATAGTTTCTTTCACAGTTGGTCTGAAGTGCATCACAGGATACACAAACCAGAAAAAGAATGGGTCCAAGATGCATTTACCTTAAACAGGCATGTCCTTTCCCATTTTATCTTTGCACACAAAAAAGTCAGTTAGTTCTTAACTGAATTTTTTATTTCCATAAAACTACAAAAATCCTTTGAGTTTTGTTTTCTGTTGGTTTAAAACAGATACTGCAACTTCATTCATCATTTGTAAGAAACTGCTGTCCTATAGCAGCTGCTTTTAACACTTCCTCAGTAGAGTAGATTTATCTTTTGAAGTTCTCACTGCAGTAAGTTGCATCAGACTTATTACACACATGGAACAAAACAAATACAAACTATTTGGCAATGCTTCCCCATGACCTGCACTAGTGATGAACACACTAACTCACCTATTTAGAAAAGCAGACCTAATCACTGCCTCAAAAAGAGAACAGATTTGGATTGTCTTCCCCTGAATATCTGGAGGTTTCTGATCAACTTACTCTCCTCAAATGAGTGCAGCAATTTCAATTTAATGTGGTCCAGTAGGTAGTTTTACCTCATGCAAAATGAGACACTGATGCAACACACCCAACAGCACTGGCCCAAACGAAAAGATCTTTACACTTCAGTTAAAATGGATTCAGGTGAAGGCTTGAATACATTTTACAAGTAAAGCAAATATATTTTATGCACTTGGTAACCTTTCCTCCAAACTTTCCTTTAATTCATCAAATTTTTCTATTAATTTACCCACGAGAAATTCCTTGAGGCTTCACACAAATTGCCTTTCTACTTTATTCTTTGTTGGTTTTCGCTAAACTACAGAATAAACCTTACTGGAGGGCAAAGTACAATTTACCAAAACAATTTTAGAAAGTGGAAGCTCATTCTGTGACAAAGGCTAAATTATGTCTTCCAAGAATCCCATTTGGCAGGAATCTTAGTACAGCAGACTGCCTTGGTTTCCAGAGGTTACGTCTGAATTAAGAGAGAGCCAGCAACCCCAGCCCATAAACAGTAACACAGCATGTGAAGGAGAGCTGGAGCAGAGAGCTGAAGATCATGAAAAGTTCAGGACTTTCTGAGATTGAGTTTAGGATGTAAAAGCTGCTTACTGCTCAAGCAAGTACCATTAAGAACACACCTTTCATTCAGTACATTCCCTGGCTCATTCACGCCTGGAAGAAGCCAGAAGTCTTCTAACTGACCTCCCTCCCCACCCTCTATCCTTTTTGGAAGAACAAAACATAGTGACACTAATGCAAGGGATGTAACACTTCATACTCAAGGAGTAAAATGTGGATTTGAGTGACACAGGGATGGGGCCAGCAAGTCTCCCCTTTACAACTACACAGGCAGAAGAAAGGAGGTAACAACACATTTTGAAGGTGTTCACACTTCTGCTCTTCTGCACAGGTGCAGCTGGCATGTGGAAACACCTCCATTCTTTGGATGAACTCAGGACCATTGGCATGCACATTTTGAAATTCTGACCACACAAAAAAATCCCACATTTGGATGCATATGCTTTTCAGTCCAGGACTGATCACTGATCCCAAGCACGTATGAGGTTATTTGTTGGTTTTGTTTTATTGTTTTTTCTGTTATTTTTTTTAATATACAACTTCATCTTGGCTGGATCCCTAAAGTTGTAAATTACATATTCTATGTTTAATGTATGATCTCGTTTGCCATTTTGTTTCCATAAAATGTTAAGTTTTATGGTGCCAACAACACACTAAATTCTCTCTATTTAAATAAAGCCCTTTAATTGCAATTTATTCTCATGTATATCCTCAGCTGAAACTGAAAACTAGTTCTTTTCGAAGGACCAGAAAGAATATTCTTAATTTCTGTAATGCCATGATTCAATTGTTTTTTTTTTATTTTCACAAGCTTTTCTGCTTCCCAAACTGGACACATTCCATGCTTTATGTCAAACGTGTCAAAATAAAAACTGCTTCCTGATGCCAAAACAGCTCCCAGGAGGAAGAAATAAAAAAAAGAAAAAAAATAAAAGGAAAAAAAAAAAAAAAAGAAAAAAAAAGAAAAAAAGAGAGAGATAAAGAAGAAGTGGAAAAGGTGGGGAAAAAAGGGAGGAAAAATAGAAAAAGATTAGGCTTTTGACCACTATAATGAAGACATGATATGTACTAAAACTGAACACAACGAAGGCGTGGTTTAATGGGTAAAAAATACATACATTTTCAATGCAGTCCACAATCCAAACAAAATGTGGATAAACAACAGAATGATAACTCCTAATACTGTCAGCAGAAATCTCTCCAGTTACAGAGAATTTTTCCACAAATACCTGATGATCAAACTAAAAGCACCCTTCTATCAACAAATTCATTCCCACAATTTACATTTTTCTGTACATATAAGGAAATTCTTCTTACATCACATGATGACTGCTCCATTCATTGCACTCCACCTCCAGTAATAACATTAAGTCAAACATGTATAAATGGGTGGAAAACGGCCTCTTCAACATAAATACACAGAAATCCTTAAAACACTTCCAACAAAAAAGATATACCACTCTAAAAATGCTGGTCAATGGCAAAGATGAACAGGAACTGATCTGTATAGGAAATACATTTCCTCTGAATACTAATACAGTGCATACAAAACCAGGAATAATCCCTGTTGAGGCTGGGTTTGAATGGGCATTTACAGAAGGTACAAGGCTAAGTGCTGTGTCCTACACACCTGGATCACAACAACCCCAGGCAGTGCTACAGGCTGGGGGAACAGCAGCTGGAAAGCTGCCCAACAGAGAAAGACCTGGGGGTGCTGGTCAACAGCAGCTGAACATGAGCCAGCTGTGCCCAGGTGGCCAAGAAGGCCAATGGCATCCTGGCCTGGATCAGCAATAGTGTGGCCAGCAGGAGCAGGGCAGCGATTGTCCCCCTGTACTCGGCACTGGTGAGGCCACACCTCGAGTGCTGTGTCCTGTTCTGGCCCCTCACTGCAAGAAGGACATCAGGATGCTGGAGTGAGTCCAGAGAAGGGCAAGAGAGCTGAGGAAGGATCTGGAGCACAAGTCTGATGAGTGACTGAGGGAGCTGGGGGTGTTTGATCTGGAGAGGAGGAGGCTCAGGGGTGACCTTACTGCACTCCACAACTCCCTGAAAGGAGGCTGTAGCCAGGTGTGGGTCAGCCTCTTCTCCCAGGTAACCAGCAACAGGACAAAAGGATATAGCCTCAAGCTGTACCAGGGGAGGTTCAGTTTGGATATTAGGAGGAATTTCTTCCTAGAAGATATTGGATTGGGCTTCCCAGGGAGGTGGTGAAGTCACTGTCCCTGGAGGTCTTTAAGAAAAGCCTGGAAGTGGCAGTCAGTGCCATGGTATAGTTGACAAGGTGGTGTTAGGTCACAGGTTGAAATCCATGATCTCAGAGGTCTTTTCCAAACTATTTGATTCTGTGATTCTATGAAAAGAGTAAAATGATAGGAGAGCAGGAGCACTATTTATATACCAATGTCCTTTCAAAAGGCACAGATCCTGCATAATAGTAACACTCTTGGAAACCTGAAATTTGATCTGAGCCAAAACCATGAGCCGGATGGTGAGAAAAATCAGCAGGACAGCCTTCTGAGCAACCACTAGCTGAATGAAGCCTGGAGATGCTCACAAGTGAACTCTACTGTGAGCAGGAAAATCGAACGTTTATAATCTCATCATATGAATGGCACTGCATGTAAGACACCAAACTAGCTTTTGTTTTCCAGCAAAATAACCACAGACCCCTGTATTTTGATCTATTTCATGAATCAAAGAAAGGTAAAAGTCACAGCTTTTGTCATACAGCTTCCTTGTACAAACTCCCAGATTAGCAGTTCACTTCTGAGCCCCAGCAGTTTTTGAGAGCTATGCAAATGCAGTAACTTCTGAGCAGCGAGAGGCAAATCTTGCAAATGGAACTGGGAAAAAACAACTCAGTGGTACCACCTATGTGATGTTTACTACTTCTTTTTTGGGGGTGCATTTGTCATATTATGTTATGAATAGCATTGCCTAAAAGAAAAAGAAGTGTAATATAAATTAACATCACAGAAATTCCATGGTCTAAAATGTCCCCAAGTACACATCTCCAGCAGTACTTCTGCCCTCACAGCAGACTGAAAATAAGGAGCCAAGCAGGAACTCTTAAGTGGTGTTGAATTTCATGCTGTTTTGTGAAAAAATGTAAGTGAAAAGTAAAATCAAGCCAGGAGATTTATTTTCACTTATCTAAGTTAATCTTAAAAAAGACTAGAAACAGTACAACAGGTTTCTACAGATGACAAATTGTCATAGTTCTTCCAGCCTCAATCTACTGCTTGTTTTTACTGAGTGAGCAAGTAACAAAACCAGATCATCTCAGTGTAAGAGCTTACTGATGATTTACTAAAAGGCAAACACATTTTCTACATTTCTCTGCTGCTTTCGCTTATGGTACGCTCATTTGATTGCAACACTGAAACCAGAAGCTACCTCAAGACACACTCGATATTCAGTATTTGTAGGGTGTTAGCCTGGTAGGTGCCTTACAAGACACAAAAAGATTTGCCACTTCAGGGAGAGTTATTATGCAATCCTTTCCCATGCAACAATGCAGCTCTCTCCTCGACACATACCCAATATTCCTTTACAGACAGCTTTTGTTTGTAAGACCAGAATTTAGGGAGAATCAGAGCAAGATTTTCTGAAGATTGCAGGGGATATAAATGATATTTCTGTGACTATCACAAGCCTCTGTATGTTTAATCATTGATGCGTTGGTTGCTAAATGACGATTGAAACTTAGTATCTTTATGCCATTTTGCATATTTGTAAAAACAAGAAACAGTTTATTTGGACTCAACCACCCTTTAAAAATTGTTGTAGACATGGAGTCTCCAACTAAAAAAAGTGAAGTAAAAGCCTGTAAAAAAGTGACATGAAAAAACAGGCCCTGAGTGGCTGTGCAGAAAAGGAACCATGACCTGATTACCTAATTCTCACTACTTTTCCTGAAAGCATGTACTCTGAGGTTAACTTTAGACTCAAAATCTTCAGAGCATTGCTGAGCTTGAAGTAGGACAGCTCGTGCAGAACTTTAACATTTCTAAAATACTTTCTTTCCAATTGCAACATTCCTATATATGACTGAATAGCTCATTCTGAATTTCTTCCTGTCACTACCTTTTCTTATTAAGCCAAAGTCTAGCTCCTTATGTTGTCTAAAGAAACATGGTTATTAGACAAAGATGCTGTGGTCAGACACTCCAGCCTAAAATATCATTCAATTATAGAATTTTATCTTTTGAAAATAGGGACTCCCTAGAGAAAAACTGTTTAGCCTACTAGTTCCAAACTTTGATATGTTATTAAAAAACATTATTAAAAATGTGAAACTAGTTAAAAAGAATGTTCCATTTATATCAGGCACTTTTATATGACTTCAAGAAAAGCTGAATATCCAGCTGCCAGGCACTAACCTGTGAAGTGTCAAGCACTGGTAGAGTTGGCATGGGATTATCATCCACTGGATGGCTTTGGAGGTAAGAGTCAGAATTATCTCGAAGAAGCCAAACTTTGCTGTAAAAATGGCACCGTCTGGTGCCACATCTTGGATCTTTTGCAGCTGTCCCAGACAGCACCACCATCCAGCCTGTTTCATTGGAATTCTCTCCTGACACAGCTTCATGCCATTCCCTCAGGTCCTGTCCCTGGCCACCAGAGAGAGGAAGTTGTAGACTGCAATGAGGTCTTCCCCTCAGTCTCCTGTTCATTTCAGGAACCTAGTGATTTCAGCTGCTCCTCATAAGGCTTCTGCTCCACACCCATCACCATCTTCATAGCCCTCCTCTGGATGCTCTCTAATAGCTTTATATCCTTTTTTTTATGTGGCACCCAAAACTGCACACAGGACTTGATGTGAGGCTGAGCTGGTCAAAAGGTAACGCTCTATTTATGATATTTCATCATTTCATAAGGTAAAGAAAGACTGCTCTTTTCAAAGCAAACCCATTTACTACTTACCAAAACCAAAATTCAGTATGCCAGCATTTGTACCTTTTGTATTTTTTAAAATAAGGACACATGAGCAATATCTCAGGAAATACTTTAGGATTTTTATGTGGATGGGTGGAGTAGGGGAAGAATAAGGAGCATAACTTTATCTTTTAGCATTGTGCACAGAATGCAGGTCAGCCTACTCCAATGGAAATACCCTGTGCTGATTCTTCAAATTCTTAGACATAAACATCTCATGATTTTGTAGGCCAGGAAATTGTGAATTTTATTCATGGTCCTGTCCCAGAATTGTCAGGGGGACCTTATTGTTTGTACCTCTGGAGTCCTTATTTAAAAAAAAAACAACAACAACAAAAAAAAACCCCACAAAACAAAACAAACAAACAAACCTAAAATTTTGCTTGTTTAGCAAATTATTAATACAAAGAGGTAGCATGTAAATGTTGAATATTATACCTTCTATAGTCCATGCCACAACATAATAAATTAGAGAAGCTCAGTTTCTAATTTCTCAGTAAACACTATTTTGTGCATAACAAATGCAAGACACATTTATTTCAATATGAAACAATCTGGAAAATGCCCTTCCTTCCCTATAAAAGCTATTTGCTAACTAATAATAGATATATATTTTACTGTGTAAAAGTATAACCTATTTTTAACCTCACATTGTCATACAAAGTTTATGGAGAAAATACTTACAAAAAGGAAATCAGAGACCATTTCCTGTTTTAACAAGGATAATCCCTTGACCAGAAGGCACAAATATTCAGTCCTCTTTAATGTTAATTAGCACACTATTTATTTTATATTTCACAATTTAACGAAAGAAAGCAAGTTGCTGGGAACATTATTAAGTTCAAAATATCTTTCACCTTATTTATCCAGAACTAAATAAAACTGTTCAGTCACAGACTTGCAGCCTCCAGCTATGTTCCTGCTATTAGCCTTAAATCATTTTTAGAGTTTCAGTAACAGTAAGTTGCCAAGCTCAAATATACAGCTATCTACATCTGCTAGATAGTTTGTCTTACTGGATAGTCTGGAAAAATTTCACTCACTTGATCCAAACTGTAAAGTTTTTTGCTGCTATCAAGGAATCAATACTTTTAAAATTTGCAAATCAGCGTTTGAGAAATGCATCTGTAAGAATGTTGGCAGGACAATGGTTTTTTTCCTTTAGGTGAAAAAAAATGCACATAGACAGGAGTTTTAAAAAGTGACTACTCCTTCGTTAATGAATGGCTGAATCTCTAAATTTCCCATTTGAGCCACAGAGAACCTTTCCAGAAACTGCAATTTCTTCAACTGAGGAAGCTTATCAGGCTGAACAAACAAAAATAGGGAGCATGAAACATAATTTCAGTTTTTCCCTATACAGAGGAACAGCAGAATGCTGGAAGTGACAGGAGTATGGCTGCTACTACTGCACTGAACCATGACAGGCAGCAGCAATACCCATCCTGTCCCAAAGCAATCAGATTCAGCGACTCCCTATGTCTGGCAGCATCAGCCTCTTCACCCAAAATATCATGAACAGGGGAAGAAATACCTGGCTGCCCTCTCTAATGCTCAAGTCTGTACATCTTCCATTTGGATAGCATAATCAAACCCTTAGCATTGCTGTTTCAAGGCATTCCATAAATTGATTTTTGAGTTCTTCACATGTGGATCAAAGTCCACACATACCAGGCTGATTGAATGAGCTCTTAACCAAACCCATTTATCTGCTCTGGACACATCAGGCATGCTAACCAGCATGGTCAGTGCTGTAGGCTGGGACCAGGGTGGGCAGGCAGCACTGCTGCACCACAGAGAAGCTGCCACGATTCACCCACCTGCTTCCCTCTTTGCCCTGCAGAACACCCAGCAAGAGGCATTCACTAACTGCTCAAACTTGCACGTGCCTGCATTTCCACTGCAACATCCCTATTTCTTGTCTGAAGTCATGCACAAAATCCAAGGGCAGTTGTCCAAAATTGGTGCTGGCTTCTGTCCAAATTGCACTTCCCACTTTTAACTGATACATCTTTGTTAAAAGCAAGCCCCAAGCAAATAAGCTAATGTACATCATTTAAAGAGCCCTGCTCCCCACATGGAATATCAGTCTCTCGTTTTTTCCCTTTCTTAACTGATGCAGCCATATCCATTCTTATGGGGGATCATGGACTGTAAATCAGAGACAAGGGAATGAAACAGATAGAAGACATACCCAAACTGGTTATGATCCAGTGACAGGTAGGTGTCACTGGAACAGACAGCAAGACCTTAATGGCTCCCAGGCTCCCTGAAGGCCTTGAGCAAAGCAGGCTTTCCCAGAGGCACACCTTTGGCTCCAGGTGTGCTACAGATGATTCCCATTTGCCTACACTGATGGCATCTGCAAGCCTGAGACAGCTGCACTGAGCTCATTACATACAACTCCTCAGCTCTGATGAGGGCAAGACATTCACAACCACAATGAACAAAACTGTTTCAGAGCATAACGAGTTCTCTTGGTTCCAGCATCGCTTAAACTTGTCTGCACCAGGCAGGCACTACCCGTGATCAGTGAATCCACCCTGCCTGGGCTGGTGTGCTGAGTCAGCTCATCTTAACTGAAAACATGTGCTCAGGCACTTGTGATCCTGGCACACCAGCCTGGGAAATTCCTCTGCAGCTGCTCTGATCCACCATACCTTCCATGCCCTTTCACATGCAAAGCAAAGGAGGTTAGGTAAAATTCCCTCAAGAGATGGGAGACTATCAAAATGCATTTTCAGGGCATCAGTCTGAAACTTTTTCTGGCTAAAGTAGAACATGAAAGTCACCTCCTGTGAATAAGTTTTAAGTTTACCTATTCAGATAAACTACTTTAGGTAAATACTGTCATGTCTAAGAGCTTGAACATAATGTTACATTTCTATGGATGTATTTAATACAAATATACTTGGAAAAGATGACCAAGGAAACCTGATTGATATATGAAATACACTTGATTCATTTTTGTCACTAAAAGGTTAATTTTATTTAAAACCAAATTTAAACATTTGCATAGAAAAAATTCTATGACAAGGCTTAAAATAAGAAGCTAAGATGGGAAAATAATTTTGGAAAATAATGAACACTGGAAACAAATAATTTCACAAGAGTCATACTGAAATTGCTTATAATGGAGGTTGTAGTAAGGAAAAAATCTCATCAAAACTAAACATTAAATAGCTTACCAAAACACAGGGTCTATTTTCTTCTTTGATATGTTATCTAGTGATTTCATCCTGTCCCAAAAAAACAGGTCTTCCCTTAACAATTCAGTTCACTGAGTAACACACAAACACACCTACAAAACTTCTTTTTTCTTCTCAGTAGAAAACAAATCAAAACCATTCATTCATTTCTCTAACTACAAGTGCTGGCCCTCAAGGAATGTATGGATAGGTGGAATAAAGCAATTATAAGCTACAAATTTAACCTGGCCAGCAATGGGACATGGTCTTTCATCCAGAAGAAGCAATATATGGTACATTATTATGATGTAGATTAAATAATGCTTACTAGCAAACAAACAGCAGTCAAGAGTGACAGCATGAACTATACACAATCTAACTGTCTTGCCTTTATTATCTGTCAAGATATGGTGGAAGAGGAAGAGAGGTTGGTTTGTGGGGGTTTTGGGGTGTTGTTTCAGGCTGGAAGAGAGTATTTTACTGTATGCCTGTGTCACAGCCATAGCATGGAGGTACAGTGATCCAAAGCGAGATATATTTACTCTGTATTTTCAACAAGCACTGGGTTATCCACATCAGTTTAAAACAAGTGAAGTAAACAGTAAATGCACAGACTATATGGAAATTTCTATCATTTAAATACATTCTTTTCTATTCACTTTCAAAAGTTACAGAAATGATAACGATAGTTTCAAGCCAGCTGACCTCTACTCTTTTCCTCTTAAATTTAAAAAAAATCCTTAGTCATCAGCAAGGCATGTTCTGCTCTCCTGTAACTACATTCATTACTCACATGACTTCTTCCTTCCCAGATCTTAGGTCATGTCATTGTTTAAACTAATGCTTTGGAATACCTTCAAAGCTCTTTAACCCTTGTGGCTTTTATGTCAGTGTCCTCTTCCAGTTCTTCATGTACATCTTGGATGTGTCTTCAAATAATTTCAGAAGTATCTCCTCCCACCAGTACAACTCTCAGTTTTTCCTTTTCCAGCCAATCGCATCCTTCCAATCCTGTCCTCAATCTTCTATTCCCATCTTCTGATCACAAATGGCCACAGCCATCCTTGAATCTTAACTGACTCACAGTCCACACACCTGGGATGTTTGCAAAGGCAAACCATTCTATTATAATCTACAACTTTTTCCTCAGCCCTTCAGCTAAATCATTCACTTAGGACTACTTCTGCCTTATCTACAGAAACTCTCCCCTCTCTGGCCAACCTAATACCATCACAACCACATCATGCAATCCACCAAGGGCCAGAAGTGGATTTCCTATTACTACACTAACCTCAGCCTACTAAGTAACCTCTTAGCCCCTAGCTTTTAGACCCAACAAACTGAAGTTGATTATCCTTGCCCTCACTTTCAGATACATATCTGGTCACCCCCAGCTCATCAACCCTATCCTGAATAATTTGTCAGCCTTCCACCAAGTGTAACATCATTCAGCATTTCCACGTATGCATTGCTGCTCACTGTACAGGAATGATGCACCCTTTGTAAGTCAGAAAACCTCTCTTGTTGGGATGACACCTACTGTAATAGATACAAATACACATCATCTAACAGAGGGCAGCTTTTCTTTTCCTGTTACCAGTTTTCAATTTAGAACTAAACAATTGTTAACCTACTCTCCTACATGAGTTGAACTTCATGGCTTTCCTTTACTCTTACTGCTTTCACACTTCTTGCAGTTATCTCAAAACCAGTCCACTGAGTCTGTGAGCACCTGGCTTTCACAACTAGCTGTTCTGAGCACTGTTACAACACAGCAATGAAACAACACCAAAGGCAGGTGCCAAATGCCACATCCCCAGGGACATTTTTTGGACCAACAGTGGTCAGAATACCGAGCAGAGCTTAAATCTTTTGTAAACAACATGAAATTGAAGTGTAAGATAAATGTTTTACAGAGGAAATATAAACTTCGCCATCATTTCTGTTTTTGAAACATTACCCTGCATTACACAGATCACTAGGATGAGTTGAGCAATCAAATAATTATTATTCATCTGTCCCACAAAAGCACCTGAGGAAACTGACAAAATGACAGTTTGGAGACAAACTGAGCATCATGCGCCACTGAAAAACCGCAATTTCACTTCAGGTGGCCTGGAATCCAGCTTATGTTCAATAGACACTCTCAAAACTTGTTAAGCTCTTAACCACTAAGAAAGAAGAAATTTATTCAACAGGGAACAATATCTTCCTTCTGAAAGTATTAATAAAGATATTTACTTGTGAGATCTTTTCCCTCTTACAATATCCAGGTAATATTTAGGCAGGACAGTCCTGGCCCTCACTCACAAGTGAACTAGAGCTTTGTTCCTCTCCTACACAGATTTCAAATTGCACTGGGTCACCCCAAGAGCTCCATCCAATATAGTTTCAGCACTAGTTCCAGAGACTTGAACTTCTTTCTCTATGAGGAGAAAAATATTTCTTTGATAGGTTGACCTTTCTTCCGATATGTTGATATCTGAAGGATGTCAGGTCACTGTGAGAATTTGGAAGCTGGGATGACTCCAAAGGCTCCACATATTTTCAGAGTGACCATGCCTGCAATTTTAACCCATTGAAATGAAAGTGCATGACTGGAGAAGAGTAGTACATACTTAAAAATCTCACTATGATTCAAACACAGATTTATTTCCTGCACCAGTGATTTGGTAGCATCACTTCACAAAGGCAAAAGGCAACTTCTGTGACCTTCCTGCATTCTTGCAACTCACATGAAAAAGAACAATGGAAATGTGGCTGAATGTGAGAAAGCACTGAACTGCTATGGCTTTTTGGGTGGGTGTGGAGAGAAACACACATACTACAAAAAATCTAATAACTCCCCACCCATGCATTGCTAGTGAATGACCTCACTGGTTTCCTACATGTACTCCAGCAGCTTTCCTGCCATCACTCTGTTAAGCCAAGCAATGATGTCAACAGTCCACCTGTGAGAGTGATGTAGCCCTCTGGGTCATGGTCTCAGAGAACTTGGATAAAAGCTGTGCCAGTGTTAATTAAATGCACCTCTTGTTTCACTGCTGATTTCCTCTGATAAGGCTCAGCTCATTTTTCCTGGAAAGACTTCCATGCTCTACGGGAACTGGAGCCAACCATAACAAAAACCAAATATTGCTTAGAGAATATGAAGACAACATGCTAAATATTTAGTTAAAAAAAATAAAATCCAGTTTATCAGAGCTGGGATAAATACAAATCTCATTACTTTGCATGTGCTAGTGACAAGCCTAAGCTACAAATGCTAGTTACTGCAGATAGTTTATTATCTTTCATCAGTACTTATCTCTCTCATTTGTAATGCTCTTCCCGATTACATTGCAGCAGAACTTTAACAACTGGCTTTACTGATAAATTCTGACAGGTTAGAATATGAGAAGTTTGCCCGGTAAAAACTGTGCTTTGAGAATGGAGTTTGACATTTAATTAACATCAGAATTATCACTACAACTTTAATGAAAAATAGCATTTTTTTTCCTGCCATCAGAAAAGCCTTAGCTGTAAGACGGTTCTGAGAAACTTAGGTATTAAGGGACCTCTCCATTAATACAATTAGCCAGCAAGCAGTGAAAGGGAAAAAATTATATGCTGCTCTTTCTTTTTTTCCTATATAAAGAAATCTAATCCACTGTCATGACTGGATGTTTTCACCATATGCTGTTACTGGGATTTCTGTAATCCCTCTACTCATAGCATTGACTTCCAGCCACTTTAAGCCTTCAGGACAAGCCCTTTTATACTTGCTTTGTTCTTTCAGATGTTTTCAGATAGCTTTATTAGTAAGAGAACTGCCAAAGGAAGGGTTTCAGTGTTGAAACTAGACATCAAAAACATTTCTTCTTGCACAACTTAAAAAGTAACACTAACCC
>VZTT01031759.1:4092-55425 GCA_013400855.1 Buphagus erythrorhynchus | reverse complement strand
TGCTCTAGGTCAAGGGAGAGTTCACCGTAGCAGAAGAGAGGAGACCAGGATAGTGAAGGCAGGTCACTCAGCAGGCATGAGTTAGTGAGGAATACAGCTTCCCGCTTTCTCCTGATCAAGAACAGGCACTGAAGCCCGAGAAATTTGGGAATGGGATGCGTTTCCATCCTCTCCTTTCCTCCCCCTAGTTATCTAAACTTACTTTTAATGGTTCAGTCAACTTTATTTTGAGTAATAGNTGCTCTAGGTCAAGGGAGAGTTCACCGTAGCAGAAGAGAGGAGACCAGGATAGTGAAGGCAGGTCACTCAGCAGGCATGAGTTAGTGAGGAATACAGCTTCCCGCTTTCTCCTGATCAAGAACAGGCACTGAAGCCCGAGAAATTTGGGAATGGGATGCGTTTCCATCCTCTCCTTTCCTCCCCCTAGTTATCTAAACTTACTTTTAATGGTTCAGTCAACTTTATTTTGAGTAATAGCTTTCTGCTGCAACTTAAAGACCCATACTTCAAGAAAACTGAACCCAGAAGGGAAGTCAACAGTGATAAGAGGATTGATATTTTGATATTTTCCATATGTAGTGAGCATAGATATTAAAATAAGCTGCCACAGATATTTCACAAAGAGTTCAGGAGGCCTTTTAAACAAACCCACCCTTCAAACACTGAATAAAAATACTCTGCAAAAAACCAACTCAACAGTAACTTAAAAGAGGTTATTGCGCACAGGGGGTAAAAATCCATACTAAAACCACACAATACCATAGTATTTACTTCAATTACTGCCAATAATATTTTAAGCTATGCTATAAACTCTGAAGTCTATGATATGAAAACTCATCCTTGCTCCTGAACCACCCCCTGACCTGTGCAATTCCTAGTACTATACTATTTTGGGGTACACTCTGTTTCTGTCCTTTTCTTACACTTTTACAGTGGCACGGTGGTATTTGATCCATGAAATTACTGCCACACACATACGCACTCCCAAAACCATACATGAGCTATTCCCCCAAAAATATTTGTTCATCTTACACCAAATGTCAAACAAACCCTTGCTACAATCAAGACTAAAAAAAAAGTCAAACTACAAGCAGCAGCCACCAGGATTAAAAAAAAAAAAAAANNNAAAAAAAAAAAAAAAGCCTGCTTAGAGAAATAAATAAAGAGAACCCAAAAAGCCATCTAAAAGTGGGACTGTAGAAGAGTTATCATGGAATGACACCCAAGTAAGTTTAAAGAGACCAAATTACATGCTTCAAGGAATAAAATTAGCATAGGCTTCTAATTAGACTAGCTTGCTATGATACTAAACAGGAGCAGAGCCTGAGTCTTGAACTGACACAACTGTGTGGTGTCCAGTACCTAAAATTGCTCATTCGACACATGCTCAGGTATCACTGGACAAGATGGTATAAATGTATAAATATACCTCAGAAAAAAAACAGCTGATTCTCAACTTTTAACCAGCATTTTATGGATCTAGAAAATACTTTCTTCTAGTGCTCTTCTCACACTATACACATTCGTAAACATCCTTCAAGGAAGCTTTTGTTTCCAAAGATATATTTGGAAATTACATAAAGCACTACAGAGATGAATGCATTTGGAAAAAAACAATGAAACAAAGAGAGCCCACTTGACCTGGACTATCCTCTAATTACATGTCTGCCACTAATAATACACGTCTGCACACTAATAATATAGTTTACTGCAAAGTTTGTTCTAACTAGAAAGAAAGGATATAAACCAGTTTTACATATAAGAGTTTGAAGCTTTTTTTAAAAATACCCTGGCTGATGCTTTCTAACAAAAGATCAAAATATTGAATGAACCTGTTACAGCTACAGTGGTCTGTGCTGTTGGAAATTTTTCCAGTTATAGCCAGTTCTGGAAGCAAGTTCTGATGAAGTTTTCTGACAGGAAAACAAGGTACATGGATATCAAAGGATTAAAAAGAGACGTGGAGTAAAGGGAACAGTAGAGCAATCTCATGAAGACAGACAGATACACTAATTAAGTGGTAGTGGTTTTAAGCAGACTATTTGTCCTCTTTGACCTTCCAAAAGGGGAAGAAAACAGAAAAAAAACCCAACCACAGTAAACCATGTGAAAGTTGAGGCAACTAGGACTTAATATTATTCCAGTAACTGGACAAGTCTGACAATCAGGTAAGGGATGGAAGTATGTCCTTTCACTTACACCCCCTTTAGGCAAAATGAGAGGGGAAATAATCTGTCTGAATTCCATTTTACTGCTTTTTATCTTCCTTAAATTTCTTAATTTTACCCCTTTGAGCAGCAGAAAACACACCTCAAAATTGCTATAACAAAAAAAATAATCAGGACAGGCTTATTTAGGAAAGGTGGTTTTCCCTCACTTTTCTCTGAGCCTAGTATCCAATTGACCTACATACAGTAGAAGTGACAGCATTGCTGTTTCACTCTCCTACCTCCAGCTGCTTCAGTCCCCATCCTTTGCACAGTAAGGATGAAACAGAAGCCTGAACTTTACACTTTACTGTTTTTGTTGGCCTGAATGTACTTTTTTACAGTATTTAAAAATCTTTATGTTTTTATAAAATCCCTTCAATGTATTTTTGAGGCTTACAATACTTGTGTGAAGTTATGGGATACTAAGTTGATATAAAGAGTGATTCATTCCCTTTGTGTTTAAGATCATGCTGCTTATTCAACACAGCACAAAACGATGTGTCTGGGAAAGACATTAAAGTGGAAATCAATCTGATTTTCTTTATAGGCAGAGTACACCCCTACCAATCCTTTTTACTCACTCATACCACAAGATTGTAAGATACACAGTGTATAGTAACATCAGAGCTTAAGCATGAGCCTTGTCAAAGGCTAACGTGCTACCCCTGTAACAAAAGTGTCTGTTGGGGAAAACTATTACATGTATTTCTCAAAGAATTTTTTCCCCCTGTTTTATTACACAAGCCCCATAAGATGATAGCCTCAGTTTTCAGAGCATCTCAGTAGAGACAAACTTAGAAAGGCTTATATATTGTCCATTTTTCAGCTGTGAAAATGTTGCATGGGCAAATGCCTTGAATACATGCTGCAGCACTAATATTATCAACATATTTCCTGTCAACATCTATTCTGTCAGAGCAGGGATTAATACTGACATCGGTTGACTGGATTATTGACATTTTGTAAAGCAGCAGGGGAGGTGAAAAGAAAAAATAAAATGGGTGCAACAGATACAGGGTGCATATCAAGGGGAAAAGAGAATGAAAGATGACCGTAGGGCACATCTACCTCAGGCTGAACTTTTTTCTGGAGAGAAGAATCAAAACAGGAACATCCAGCCATTTAAAAGAATGAAGCTGAGGTTCTGTTGCAAAAAAATAGCATTTGAACATTTTCTAAAGAAACTTAAGTAGCATGGGCACAGAATCTGAAACTTGACAAGGGCTTCCTTGGAGCCAGAGAAGTCTGTTTGGCTGCTCAGATTTAAACCCACCCACATTTGGATAGCCAGGAAGGCCCTGAGAAATCATTTGTATAATGTTCTTGGCAATATGTCCCTCCAAATGTTCTGCCAGCACAGTGGTACCCCAGCACCTCCAGTGCTCCCAGGGGTCTCCAAACTCCTCTTGACAGCTCACAATGCTGTGATGTTACCTTGCAGACAACTGCAACAACAATCTCCAAGGTATGGAAAAAGAGTCACTAACTCTGGCAGACATAAAATTGAAACTTGGACCACACTATCCTTTGTTAGGTTATCTAAGGGCTAAGCAAATTAGCCCCAAAGCCCGAGCAAGGATCAGAGGAACAATGATAGGTGGAAGAACCCTCTGTAATGTAATCACTGGAAAAAACATAATCAGTGAAAATTAGAGCACACTGAATTCTGTTTCCTATGACAATTCAAGGGGAAGATGAGACCATTGTCCTTTATGTGAAATGCACCAAGGTGGGTGAATGGGGAAACTCTTTGATCAGAAAACTTTGCAAATGAAAGGAAGTGATTGCAAACAGCAGCACCGGACTTTATGGGATGTCTGAAAAAGCAGATTTTGGGACTGTGTGAACCTTATGATGGGATTTTCAAAGAGGATTGTGGGAATGTGTAAATATTGTTTAGTGGAAGGAGCAAAGATGGGGAAAGGGAGTAATCAAGGTGGATTGAAAAGGAACAAGCGTGGGAAGAAAATAAGAGAATAGAGGAAGAAGGGGTCAGTTGTATGTAAAGGTGTCTGGCCAGTAGTCTGACTAACTGAGCTATATACTTGAGGACCTCTCTATTCTTATTAAATCTGGTTTCTGACTGCTTTTTGTGTGGGTGTGCTCTCTGCTCTAACTGTGTGCGTATGAGGACAGAGAGTGCGAGGAAAGGGCTGTGCACAGCAGCTGTAGTGAGCTGTGAACCTCAGGGGCTTGTGGACTCTGGTGCCATCAGCTGGAGCAGGACAGAAGCCCTGGGGGCTGCTCCTGAATAGACTGAGGACCTGGGGCCAGCAGCAGCAGCAGTGATCCATGTATTGTGTGCACCATATTGTACTGGCAGACTCCAATCTGATCATCAGGAGAGAAGGAGCAGGACTGGGTCACCTGCGCTCTTTGTGTTCACCTGAGAGCTGTGCTGTGCAGGTGGATGCAGGTAAGGGCAGTGCTTCCTCTCTGTGTTGTCCTGCCTGGGCTGGGCAGATGTGTGGGATAAGCATGGACCTGTCACATCCTTCTCATACAGACAGTGACTGCTTCAGGAAGCCACAACTTGGTGCAATACTGTGCCTGTGAGATAGCAACTACATCTCCTTTTATCCAATCAACACGACGAATGCTACCACTGTGAGATCTTTGGAGAAGTCTCCCAAAACTACTGGTCAGTATCCCATCTGCATACATACTTTTATGTTAAACATGAAAGTATCAGATGTATTGTTCAATGCACTAAGTAACAATCATTACCAGTGAGTATCCTGCTCCCTGATTAGACAAGCCACAGATTACTTGTTCTCTCCAGATTTTATGATTTTAAACCAAGGCAAGTTCATTTCCAAGTATTTAGATAACTTTGTTTCAATGTTCTCAATGTTCTTCTTGTTTTAAATCCAACTCTGATGCAGAATGTATTCATTAAAAAAAAAAAAGAAAGGAAATCTTACCTCCAAGCTGTAGAGATACTTGAAATTGTTTTTTTGATTGACTGCCTTTTCCACAGCTTGAGCTAATTTTATTGCTCCTCTACCACCAGCTGACCAGTGATTGCAGGGTACAGCATCAAATGCTCCAGACTCCTTTGCAATCTTACACACCAGATCAATCTCAGCTGGAGAGTCAGTTCTGCCAACCAAACAGTCCTGTCTCATTATTCTGTTTAATTAGTTCTCTTTTACAGCCTTAAACTTAGCTTTATTTTACCATCAGCAGTGGTAAAGAAGGTATATATAGAAATTGTGCCACATATATAATGCATTTATATACAGCATATGTATTTACACGTTTCCAGAAAATTTTGTAATTGTTATAGCGAATTAACATGGAAGATTATCAGCTCCATAATAGTATATACATTTTTTTGTTGGTTTTAAAACCTTAAGGACAAGCTAAGAACTTAAGTATCTTTATATTCACGATGAAAAAAAGAAATTCTTTAATAGCTTCTTTGTTCACGCTAAATTGAAATTTTTAAATAATTGAATAATTCGAAAACCAAGGAAAGCAAGGTATTTGAACTGTGTGTTTACTCACAAGAGTAATGAAAGAACAGACTTACTTGAAGACATTTAGAGCAACCACAACAGGAACTCCAAAGAGCTGAGTAATTTGAATCTGTTTCTGTAGGTTACAGCAGCCATCAGCTACCAGCTGGAGGTTCTGTGCAATTAAATAAAAATTAATGGAAATGGTAAGATACATAAAGTCTTCTCCAGCCAAAGAATTTTCCATAAATTTAAGTGAACATAAACAGTGCTGATCATGACAGTTGCAGGGAAGTGAAATTCTTTCAGACGAAAGTATTCTGGCACTTAGTATTTCTCATTCCAATTAATAAGCATTAGACATATTTAAGTAAGTAAGCAGTGTCCAGAATTTGTACATGAACCCATTGCTCTCTTCTGAGACACAGGAAGATGGTACAGCTGATGACTTGTCATGATTGTGAAAGGGATGTTAGTCTGCTGTTTGCAAAGGTTACAAACAGACTGCAGTAGTGGGGTGGGTTTTGACACACAGATGTGTTTAGATGCAGCGTTCATATATACACATACATAACCCAGATAAAAGCACATTACTGGATTTTCTTACTTGCTCTTTTACCTCACACTTTGTAGGCCTTGTCTTAGTTGTAACAAAACACATATCCTTAGCCTCATACAAGCAGAAGACCAGAATTTGTCTGGAGTGAAGTGACAAAGAAAACAAACCAGCAGAATTCACTCTTTGTTTGAAGAGTGACATCCCACCCCAAATGTGAAGCATAAACATATTAAACTTGTTGTTTAATGAACAGGTTATGCTATCATTAATTTCAGGGAGTGTCCTTGACTCCTACACCTCTCTGCTTTTGTGCTTCTATAAATGCCTGTATGTTGATCAGTCTGAAAACCTAGTGGTCCTAGAAAAACTATTGAAAAAAGGTTATTTTTCAGCTATTTCAGTTCCTCCTTACAATCCATCATGTAGTCACACACATCATACACCTAAGAGGGATAATACAAAGGGGCTGAGGGAAGATGTGGTGGTTTTACTTGTTGGCAATGCCTGTTAGAGATGTTCACTGAATGTCAGCATTAGAGCATACAATTGTCAAACTTGAGGCTGCACACTGTCCAGCCAGAGCAAGGAGAAGTTCTGATTCTCCATATTATTAGTACACCATATTATTAGTACACCATATTATTTTGTTCCTTTAAACAAAAACCTCTTTAAGGTTTTATAACAATTCCTCTTACCTCTTCTGTGTATTCTTTCTTCAAGGGGGCACCAGCAGTTACCTGGGATCAGGTAATAATAAACAATCAAAGTCACCACAGATTGATACTTGTCATAACCTTAAAGGGTCTGAAGTGCAATTTTGTTTACTATCTGTACTGCCAGGTAACCCATACCAGTGCACACAGCATCACAGCCTGACTGCAGCTTGTGTTTTACTCCAAGTTGCACCAGCACACAAACTGTATTTGGGTAGCAAAACACAGGTAGTGCCTCAACAATTAGTGGCAAAAGACTACTAGGGAAGGCAGATGGATCTCATTTTTTCTACATGTAGTTACAGCACACCAGAAGTGCAAAGACAATAGGCAGCAACTTCCAACAGCTGAAGAAATAACAGCAGCAGAGGAAAACATCATCTTTGATGTCCTGTAATTACTGCCCATGGCAAGGAACTGCATGCAAGTAATTTGTTGGGAAGCACAAAGGTATACATGTAAATTGCATCATGAGGGTACTGGGGTACTGTACTGAGTCCCCAAGGACCACATAACTTTCAGTCTCAGGCAGCAGACTTACTCACATTTGTCTCTAGCATTAGTCCTTTTTATAGTTAAGCTCCCAGTAAATGTATCTGGTACTCTACATGCCTCAGTGATGAATGCATCTCATTTGTAAACAAATGAAACCTTTAAACTTCTAAGGACACAAGTGAGACAGAAATAGAGACAGTTATTAAGACATATTTAAGTCCTATTTTTCCTAGATTAAGTGATAACATGTGAAAATACGCGTGCCTTGATAGGGATGAAGAAATATAATTCAAAACAAAGAAAGCATGCATTAGAAGTATACTAAAATGATAGAAAATTATATCATTGTATCAACCTGAAAGACTGAAAAAGAGTAGCTCAGCTTTAACTCTTAGAGAAGATTAGCTGTAAGGGAAACCATGCATTCTAAAATGTTGTGGCTGTGGAAACAGCTCTGGTATTTTCACCCATCGTGACTGTTTCCCTGGCAGCATCACTCTCCAGCATGCTGCAGGGCAGATGAAAGTGTTCCTAGGAGTTAAGTGTCTGTCTGCTTGGCTAGCAGAGTCTGATCTGATTGCACGTTCAGGGAACATTTCTACAATCAGTAATCTGTAAAATCTCTTTGTGGCTTAGACAGCAAAAAATGATACATTGGTGACTCTTGGCACACCAGGAAAACACTTGCAAAATTTCATCAGTTACTTCAGCATGCCCAAGGGAATTAATCTGAGCAAAATAAAAGGACATAAGGGGTACCCATTACTGGAGTGAAAGAAATCTCAAAACCTTCACCAATAATGCTCTCTACTTCCACTCACATAGTGCAACTCAAACTCGTCTCATTCCTCCTTGGCTACCAAATTTCCCAGCCTGTGACAACTTCAGTGCACTTACAAATGCTATTTCAAAAGACTATTTCAAAAATGCTATTTCTATCTTACAGCTTTTTTTTTTAATGCAACAAAATTCCTTGCTCTGCACAATATAGCACTTTTTCAGAGCTTTTTCATCCCTCTTCTTTAATTTGTGACTTAATTTTAGAGATAGCATTAACTTTAGTGATAACATCTATACAATGAGGCATCTCAGAAGGGTTATCTAAATACTGCCCAATAGACTACCCCAAATATTTCTTAAATCAAGGTATTTTACTTATTTCAAATATTAGCAACAATTTGATTTTTCCAAGAAAGGTGCAAAAACTTACATTTGGCCCACCTCCATGCATCTTCAAAGCCCTCACTGTAGCAACAAGTACAACCACATTGGGAACCAAGCCAGAAGCTCTGCATTTGATGTTGAAGAATTTCTCCATCCCAATGTCAGCACCAAAGCCAGCTTCAGTTACTGTTAAACATTAAAAAAACGAAACAAAACCACACATTAAACATGCTTTTGGTTAAGCACTGGGGGATATTTCTACTTCAGCATATAGTGCACTTAAATACACACCAGTACTCAGTTTTGAATGAACTTTTAAATAGAGGTCTATTTACATTACTGAGTCTGATTAAAAACCTATTCCCAACTCAGAAATAAATTCTCTTATTCTTATATGTAAAATATGCCATCAAAAGTAGTTACATGGTGGGAAAACCAGGCAATCTAAATTAGTTTGAACCAAAATATTTTAAAAATACCTAGTTCTCTAAAATCCCAGTTTCTGTGCAATTATGTGTAAAATGATTGCAAATCTTCAGATATAAGACTTTTCTATATTATTCCTCCTCCTTTGATTTCAATAAAGATGTGCTTTCATCACAATTAATGGACCTAAATTCTCCTAGGTTTGCAGAACTTCTGGTGATCTCTTGCTTTTGTGGACGGGATGTTTAGTTATAAACACAAACCAGCAGTTACAGTCACATCTCAGTGTTGAATACGCTCGTAAATAACAAATTTAATAATGGGATTTTGCACCTAAGAAATCAGACATGAATATAACAGGATTGAAGAGAAAAATCTCTGCAGAATTAGGATACATGTAGCAAAGTATGTTGAGTGGAGCTACAAATAAAGAGAAGATAGTCTGTATTAAATGATATCAGTCTCTTCAGAGCGAATTTCTTCTGATTTGTCAAACAGAAATTATTTTGATTGCTTCTTTTAAAATCCAAGTAATTTCTTTGTATTAGGCAAAGACAAGCAAATAAAAAATGTAAAGGATTAAATCTGTTGGTTGAAAGTTTACCAATGCAATGACTTTCCACCAGAACACATTAAAGAGCTGGGCACACCTCTCAAAGATGTGAAGGGACTTTCAGGCAGACAAGTCAGGGTGGGAAAACAGCTTGCTCCAGAGGCTTCTGGACCTGACTCCAAGCAGGGCTGGGAACGTGTTCTCATAGCCCAAATCAACTCGTAGAAACTCGTAAATTCCCTTCTCTTTCCCTCTTGCCAGCAGTTTTGTCTCATGCTTAGGAAGGGAAGGGACCACAAGTGGCTGATTGAACATTTCAGGATTGGCAGCCTTCAGGAGGGTCAAGGAGGAGGACACACAGATCTGCTCAGCTGCTGCGGCAGAAAGCATCTCACTGTTGGCAGCCGATGCACTTCAGGAAGTCCCAGCCTCTGCGCATTTGTCCTAACCCCACTGGTCCTTTTCCACCCCTTCTTCGTTTTTCACAGGCTGAAACAATTGCCTGGATCTGCTCTGAGAGAGGAAATGGCTGCTGGGGCTGGGAGAGGAAGCAGTAGTAGCAAACAAGGGGGTGGGTCTGCTGGGGGGAGCAGGGACCTCTTGAAAAGCAACATGGCAAGTGTCATGATTAACGCTCTCCTCAATCATTGTAATAAGCATATCATCTTTTTCTAAATAGCCCTGAGAAAAACANAAGAAAAGAAAAGAAAAGATGTTTACACAAACGCAGTAATTCATAGGAGCAAAGCTAATGCCAGGATAAGTCACATTAAAAGCAGAGCCAGGGATCACATTTCTGCTTTCCAGTAACCCTCATTCTTCTTCTCCAGTCTCTTATGTGGCATAGGGTGATTAATGGGAACCCTGAATTAGGAATATATAGCCACAATCAATCTTTAATATAAACAACAGATAAACTACCAAGTGCTTGAGAGGGTGGGAAAATAATTTGTCTCTCTCAGAGATTGCCAGCACATATACATAGCAGTCTCCTAACATTTCCAAACAAAGTTTCCAGGGAGTTAATCCATTTCATGCCAAGCCTTTTCAAGGGTCAGTTTCCCTCTGAGAAAGGGGGGATTGCAAGTCTGCCTTTCAGTGGGAGAAAAGCAGAGATGTCAGCCTTCCACAGCAACTGCTCGCACAGCAAGCCACCCATTGGGCAGCCCAGGCAGCCAGGGCTGTGCACATCCCTCTGTTCTGTGCAATCTTCCCTTTGATATGGAGGTCAAAATTCCCATTTGCCTAAACAACCCAAATACTGGATCAGAGTTCACCAGAGTGAGTGCTACAACATGGAGACCGGGGTTTTTCATTGGAAGTGGAGGAAAGGGAGACAAACGTCAGTGCTTTCTCCAGCGTGCGGAAGGAAACAGGATGTAGTAGAAAAGCTGCCTGGATGAAAGTTGCCACTCCATTTTATTTCCTCCAAGGAATAGTAAGAAGACAGAATAACATGCCAAGCTATTATATTTTAAAATCTTTGTGCTGAAACACTTAATACAATTACTTTCAGATTGTTTCCTGCTTTCAAATGAAAGCGTCGATGAAAAACACAGACTACAAATGGGAAGTTTCAAACTACTCTACATTCAATGATCATGAGATAAATCAGCTAATCACTTTAAATGAAACAACAGGAATTGAAAGTAGTACGTGGCGAGCTAATCACTTTACATGTAACAACAGAAAATTAAAGTAATACACAGGTCCGTTTATTTTGATAATAATTTCTCATACATGGTTTGTCAATAGAAGAGAATTACAGGTGAACTCACATAAATTTTGGGCACTGCTACCTGCCCATACATTTTTGCCCAGTTTCAGCTCCCCCCCAGATGCCTGTTCATGCCGTGCCCTGCCAAGCGACCGTTTCCCAGCTCCGTGAATCACAGCTACCCGGGCTGCTGCCCTGAAAGCAGGTAGGGGGTTTGTAATAGGTACCACCATGCTGTCAACTGCTTGCTTTGATTTCCAGGCCACAAACACAGTTCTAATGGAGTTTTAATGAAAGTAAAGAGGTAAATTATTTGCCTTCAGCAAGCTCACAGAAAACACATAGGTATTTGCATTTCCAGGCTGAGAACACAACTCCATGGCAAACATATACTGACCTAGATCAGTGTTATTACAGTCCCAGGCCTTGTTTTGCCTTCTGGATCCCCTCCTTGCACTGACAAGACTCAATGATGGGTCGGAGAAGTGCTAAAAGATTATCTTCTGGGTCCAATTTTCAGTCAGTACAGTTCTCTGGAATCTCACTGTGTGGTCATATAAAGTGCAAAACCTAAAGTACAAACCTGTTGTTTCATTTTATGCTTCAGTTTTAGAGCCTAAGCATCATAAAGGAATGAGGATTAAAAATTAAAACTTCATGTATCAGCAGTGCACTACCATTACATTACTGTTAAGAGTGGACTATAGGTCAAACCTAGCAATTAATTTACATATATATCAGAAATAAACCACATTAAAATGGTCAAATAATGTGAAATAATTTGTTCTCATAAAATATCCACGTGAGTGTGACCAAAAGCAGCTCATTCTAACACACCAGGGTAACTGCAGGACCTTGGGTCAAAAAGCCAGTAGGCAAAACACAACACACAATTGCTACAGGCCTTTCCAGAAATCATTTATGTGGCATCTACTTCACCCACTCCTGCTACCAATATCATCAATAAACCACAGTTTTCTTTCAGAGCAAGAACTCAAAATATCAAAATTAGGTAAGGGGAAAAAGGGGACGGAGAAGCCCACAGGGGTGAAACTAGGCAGTAGAGATAAGTCTGTCAGGTGGTGTAAAGTCAGAACAAACTCTTCACTAGTCTTTAATTCTACTTCAGGGTTCAGGCAAATGAACAAATCCCTCTCATGGTTTTGTCTCTTGTTTATAATTATCATAACCCCCTTCATGTAATTACTGCCTTACCAGGGCACCTGGAATCACCTACATGTGACAATAGCTTAAATAGTGTCGTGTGTTAAGCAGCTAATCAGATTTCACCATCAGTTGTAATACAAAATGTAATTTTTCTCCATCTAAAAATATATCTATCTTGCTAAAGCTGCATAAAGTGGTTCCATATTAGTCTTACATTGATACAGTGCTTAAAAGCCTTACAGAAAGTGATGTTTAGAATATTTTTCAAAAAGCTATTTCACCCACAATTGAACTTGATGTGTACTGAGGGTAATTTCTAGTGAAAGTATCTTTTCCCCAGTCAGCCCTTTGTATCAACAAATCAATGTCAAATAAAGCATTTGTACTATAAAGGGCCAAGTCAGATGCACATGCATGAGGCGAAGCTTGAGGATGAATTGTGAGCCTGGATTCCTGAACAATGTAAAAGGAAATGGAAATTCTGAGCTGCAAGTTGCCATTTACTCCCCACATGTAAACATATCTGTTCTGGTGCAGCTGTCTGCTGGTAAACTCAGGAAAGGAAGAGCTCAAAGTCACAGAAGCACATGAACTATGAACCTGGAACTAGAGATATGCTGGCTATAAAGTACTGAAATGTTCTTTTTAAAGTGAAAAATACCAAGGTGTGCAATCGCCAAAATAAACCAGGATGATCAGTGATTTCTCTAACAGGATATCATATTTTTGTTAGTACAGCTAGGGATGAATAAGATAGATGTTTGTCCATTCTGACTCTAGCAATTATTTGGTGTGAACTTCCATTATTATGATTGATTTTGGAATGTAACAAATACTTTTTTCTCCCCATCCTCTCCCCCCCAACACAGGGAGCTTTTCCTGTTCATTTTTCTTTCCACGCATTCTCAGATGTCATGGAACACAGGAACTCACTGCTACCACTGCTGAACACAAAGTCCAGCAGAAAACTACACATGAATATGTTAAGCCTGAACACTTTCCATGCCATGAAGAAAATACTTTGCATTAGTTGTCAAAATTTTATGTTGTTGTTGTGAAGTCTCAAAGAAAAGGTAACAGGAAAAATATTTGCCCCTAAGTTTAACAGACCATAAGCTAATTGGATGTAATCTGTACTTTCCATCTTTCACTAAAGAAAGATGCCAGGGCATTATTTGCCCTGCCAGGTCAGGGCACTGGAGGTTTCGGATCGTTGACACCCAATCCATGCTTTTGACTGAACCGGCAGATATGGCAATTCATCCTGCCTTCCTTCAATGGACACTTATCTCCTTTGGCTGGGTCTCAGGCCTCGGCTAAGTCACTGCCTGCTGGCAGCAAGGGCTGCATAGGAAACTTGGCTCCCAGGAATACACTTAATTTAAGTGCTGATTCCCTTGGGACTCCATAACAAGCTATTTCAATCTTTTCCTCAGAAACATTTATTTTTCCATAAGAAAGTAATTTTACCATTCAAATGCAGAGCAGATTTAAATGAGAAACTAAAGGTTACCTCATAACCTCTCACAGTTACATTTAATATCAATTGCTGTTAACTTTCCAAGAGCATCCCCTACATTAAACAAAAGAACAGGCAAAATGGCTCATACAGATCATTCCTAGACTATAGACAAAAAAAAATTACAGGAAGTTCATTTATTTACTCCAAGCCAGACAGGTGAAGAAAACCCTTACATCTCAATCCTTTGACAATTAAGGCTACAATTCCTTTTTGTGGGTGTTAAATGCCTATTTATGTATGCATGCTGCAGATGTTGGATTTTGAATTCAGGGTGGGAATCAAACTGAAAACTCCAGGAGCTGGCAGGAGTAGCAGTGTGTGACAGAAAGCATGCTCTGCACATCTCCACAGCTCTGCTTGCCTCCCTGTCGTGAAAATATACAGAAGTGTAACTGCAGTGATTCCTGCCTCCAAACCACCAATTTAGGGCATGGTTTTACACCGTGGCTGAACCACATAAGCACCCTGCCTTGTTGAAAAGGTAATTCTTGTTCATTCTTAAGTCTTCTACCTTTCTCTTCTGCTCTGTCCCTGCTGCCTAGACTTTTTTGACATTCATTTAATTGGAAGGTAAACTGTTGTAATTTGCTAAACAGAAAGCAAAAACATACAAAAACACAGCGGAAAAAAAAATTGTCAGTTTTTCCACTGGGCTGTATTTGAATTAGTTGAAGTTAGAGCAGACAAGTATTTGAATGTTTTCAAACAAGCAGCAGAAGCAAGAGAAGGAAGGAAGACACATTCCAACAATGGAAAACTTAATTCTTCCCTAGCCACCTTGTCAAACCATATTCCAATACTTCAAATGTAAAATTTGACATTTTCTTGCAGCTCACTATAGTAATGAGCTCATTATTTAGATTTATTACTAGAGATTAAAAACAGAAGATGTCTTACAAGTCACAAACAGATTCATTCTAATTGAAATTAAGTGAGCTGAATGTGCCTTCATGGGCTACAAGTTTCTTTGAATCCCTCTGCTAAGTCTTCAGGGTTTTACAGTCACTCTTAATTTCCGTGTCCTATACTCATGTAAAGATCTGTAACTCTTAAGCTAAGTATTGGGCTCTGACATGAATTGCAATGCATAGCTGAATACACTAACCAAATATACACAGTCCTCCCTTTTGTAACCTTCTGTTACAACCAGAAAAATTCAAACAAAAGAACTGTGAATTTTAGGCTGAGCCCTTTCACCATTCATAGCACGTTTTCTTTGAGGTAACAGAGTAACATTTGCTCATAAGACAGATGACCACGTTTGGAGCACAATTAATGGCACAGGAATAAGGCAATTACATTACATACTTTAAAGATCACCATGGCCTTTGGCAAAAGAATTATTAGTCTTCTGGTAATTACAAAATTAAAACCTCACCACTTCTTTATTTGGAGTTGCGTGGAAGGAATAGTTAACAGCAGCACTGATCGCTCTTCATTTCAGGCCATTCTTCTACAATTCTGCAAGGAGTATATGTAAGTATAACTTATGGTACCCACAGTATTTCCCTAAGGGCTTAAAATAAATTTCATCACACTTAAACCATGTTACCCAATACATTATCTCACTACCAGACTTTCATTTACTTCCATTTTTAAAAGTTCCAGTTGGCTGAAGCTCCTGCCACCAATACACCTTTCACCAGAGTGAAAATGCTTTCTGTTGAGCTCTCAGGTTTTGGGTCCTTCTACACTCCCCTTAAAAAGCTACTGAAAATGGACTTTGAACATGTTTTGAGAATTCATGTTACGAGCATCTGGAAAACACTAACTTCAAGGGGCAGGCAGAGAGCCTGAAAATTTCTTCCCTGGAAAACTTCTAAGCATTTAATCAAATGGCCATGAACCAACACGTGCTTTAGCACCAATATTGTACTGTTTTGTGAAAAAGGAAAGTAGGGATGCAAAGAAACCTATTCTTGGGACAAACCACCATTTCAGCATATGCCCTGGAAGAAGACATGCTTTCTGAAGGGCAGCAGAAATACAGTCGAGCAATGAGTGATGATACATGTAGTGAGTGAGAACACAGATTTTTTGCAGCCAGACAAGCTGCCATCAGAGCCTATCACAGCTCGGAGACAAAATCCATTGGAGCAGCACCTCCCACCACATGCTGGGCTGTGGGTGCCCTCGAATGCCGGAGGGGCTCAGAGGGACATGGCTGGGAGAGGGGGCAGCCCAGGAAATCACTGTGCCAGCGCCCGCGCTTCTCCAGGCTCTCGTCACAGAACAAAAGCATCTGCGCACGGACGGCAGGAGAGGGAGCGGTGGCGGCCGAGGCTGCGGCGAAAGGCACACAGCAAAGGGCGGCTGAATCAGGGTGATCAATGCTCCTGTCGCTGGCGCAGTCACCCGAGACACCCCGGCACAGAGCCATCCATCAGCGCCTGCAAGCCCACCCCGCTTACAGCTCTGCGCCCCGGGCAGCGGGGGCACAGCTCCCCTGACGGCACCGAGACACACGCGTGGAGGAGAAATCTCTGTTCTGCCCTGCCAAAATCCGGGGAGCACTTGCTTATTACGGTAATGATTCTGCCCATGACTTAGGCAGTGTCTTTTCTGTGTACCCATGTAGTGCATCCCTCTCCCAGAAGGACAAGCAGGTTCTGGTTTTATTTCAATCCACGTGAGTCTTTGCTAGGAGACAGAATGGCAGCCTTTCATGATTGGCCTGGAAGAGGACACCAACAACACTATTCTTGACAGCACAACTACATCTTTTAGAATTTCATGGAAAAGGGCATCTCCTGTTATGTACCCCCAGGAAGAAGAGTGTTATTCTCCTGCATTAGCTGTTTGTCTTGATGTGAAAATGGCCTAGTGAAACGTCTAATGCAAAGGCTGTAAATTATGTTACAAGACCACCCCAAGAGCTTTGCTGGAGAGCTCTGTGAAGGTGGAAGTTATTCTACACAGAGTGCAATACGTGTATTAAACACATACAAAATTTAAGATACTGATAAACAGAAAGACATTCCACAGAGACAGAGAACAGCAGGTACTGTTAGTAGTATTTTAGGAGGCAGGAAATAATGCCTAGTGGTGAGAACGTGCAGCATAAGCCACAGAAGAGCAGAGGAGGGTAAAAGAAGCAGGGAAGTAAAGCTTACTGTGCTGCACAAACTTCAAGCAATAGCCACATACACAGAGAAATGCAGCAGAAGCAACTTCAGAAATCATGGAAGCTTTTCATGGAAGCTCTCCGGTACCTTTTGCAGGTAGGCATTAGTTTGGTTATAATCACCTGTATTTTTAAAATAACATATACAAAACTGGTATTTGAAAACCTCTACTCGAAGTGTAAGATTGATGATCTGTGAGAAACTTATTAATACGTATTTGTTGTTTTTCCTATAATTTTTGGATAAGGCAAAAGAACTCAACTGGTTAAAATTGCTCTGGAAAATAATTGTGTCTGTTAAATGATATGATGTTGTGTAATTTATCTTACAGAAAGAATTACAAACTGAGGAGAGAGAAGGTACTAAGGTCACATATCAACAAATCCCATCTTCCTACATGGAATTCACAACTAAAAATGCAGTCAAAACCAAAGTCAAACCAAACCATAATTCTGCTGGTTTACACGACAAATCCTTGCAACTGCTCATGGCTAAACCAATTCTTTAATGCCTATTGTAAATTTATCCACTTAACCACAATTCATGTAATCAGGGCAACAGAACTGCCATTGCAAACTATCCATTACCATTTCTGAAATATTTCTACATTATTAGTTGTCCCTCCTTACTGCAGGTTATAAATTATTAATTTTTTTTTCAATTCCTCTTCATAATTGCCCATCATCTTGTCATCTTAGCTACTCTATCATCCTTTAGCCCTCCCCCACATTTTTGTGCTTTCTTGCTCCTTGCGCAGTGAAGAACCCCAAAACGTACACTGAATTCCTAATTGGCTTCTGGAAAGGCTGAAGCTGCAACCCTTGATTTATGAAGCTGTTACTCAGTCTCTTGGGAGCTCTGTTTGAGATGCCATAGATGGAGGCAGCACAAAGATACCGTGTCCTCATGCATGTAAAGCATCTGCTTGTCCCTGAAGCTTCATTCCCACTCAGGGCTTGCAGCCAGTGCCAAGCTGAAAATATATTTGCAGCATGTGCCTTATTCCTGCAGGTAGCAAAGCTGAAGAGCTTGAGATTGTCAGCTTCAATAAAGCTGTCAGCATAGAAAGCCAATGATAAAGGGACCAAAAAATAGGCCCATCATATAAAAGACAGGTAGGCCACCCAAAATTTAAAAAAGGGTGTAACCTACATTTACTCTCACTGTAGAAGAATTTAATCTGTTTTCTAAATCAAATCAAATTAATTAAACAGCAGTTTTATAAAACCACAAAAATTAAATTACAAGATCAGAGCATTAAACTGACCCTGAGATACCATTTAGGATATTAATCTTTTCTTTTAATGTATTATTTTATAGAAACAGAGAGCAGCCTTTGAACACTTTCAAATATTGTCAACATCTGACCTTCAAAAGTACTTTGGCTATTTGCCAAAACACCACTCTTCCCATTAACAAATCATACTGGCCATACATAACCTAGCATTATTTGCAATCTCATTAACATGTTTAAAAATGGTTTAGAAACAAATTTACATCCCTAGACATGAATTCTTGAACTTTTCTTTAAAGCTAATCTGATTAGGTGATAAGATCAGATATGTAAACAAACCTACTTTCTGTTTTCAAAGAGAAATAACTATTTTTCTGTAATTATTTTCTGTTAAAATACCCAGCATACAATAATACATGTATTTAGTTTGTTGCCTGAAAACTAAAAAACCCCAACAAAACAACAATTTAAAGTTAGCATTTTTTCAGAGAAATCACACTATTTTTCTTTTATATTGCATTATGACAGAGTATTTCATTTCCGAGGCAAAACAAAACATCTATAAATAAAAATATTTGGATAATATACCCTTAGCATCTGCACTTTTCTTCCAGGAACTTCTAAAGACATAATCTTAACCTTTCCCAAAATCACATTATTTTTATTTGGCTCGTAAAGAAGGCAGCACAGGATGAGAAGAAAACATATCAGAGTTCTGATCCTGAATAAGAAAATGTAGCTTTAAACAATAATTTTTGAAACACCTGTTAACACAGCTCTCAGTGTGCCTGAGCTTATGGAATACTAGTGGAAAACACAAAATCAACTCTGCAAAATGTAAATTTGTACTAGATGATATTAAAGCTTTGCCTACTATAATTACCATAATCAAAAATGGAAATAAACGTATTTAAGTCCTTTTCATATTCCATGTTTGTATTGACTTCTCTGGAGCCTTGATGAATTAAGTCAGCCATTTCAAAAGTAAACATACAAAGTAAACAAACAAACATTGCCTCCCTCAGTATGTGTACATTATTAACAAGTTTAATTATAAAAGCTTTCAGAAAACAAAGCACTTCTGTCTGCAGATTCAGAATGAGTCAGAAAATAAAAAGCAAGCACTGGTTTCTCCGACATGATGTAAATATCTGAAGAAATCTAATTCTTATTCAAGTTGTCCATAAGAAAACATTAGGTTTCAGGATCAAAAGGTCAGTAAACCAAACAAAAATCTAATAAAGAGCTAACATTTTCAACTGATATTAAAAATAAAGCATCCACTAAAATTAAAATTCAGCCTTTGAAATGGGACTTGAACTCTTTATGCATACTCTGCCCTTCTGACCCTTGCTAAAGGGTGTAAGTCAATATGAAATACTCACAAATTGAGAGAGGATGATGGATTTTCTGCCAAATAACCCTAAGCAAAAGTAATGCTGTTAGCTGGGGAGACTGCTTTTATTTCCTTTGCCAAGTGATGAATTATGAGAACTTCCTAGCATACATGATGTTTTACTGTTTGCAATTTTTTTAACCCCTGGTTCTTTTCTTCTTATAAATAAAAACAATACAATCAGTAGGCAACAAGAGAACAAAAGGAACTGCTTCTTATGTGCTGGGAGTTTTAAAACTAGGTAAGATTGCTTACTTGTGGAGGGAAGGGAAAATAAACAGAAGTTGTAATGTCATCAGTTTCTACTCAGTAGAATGGCATTTTATTTATCAGGAACTGGGCAGTGCCTCTGCTTTCTGAATGAATGACAGATCCTTCCTATCTATTTTTACCTCTGGGTAACTATCCTGAGACTGAGAATAATGGATAGCCCTTAACAGTTGTACACTCCATTTAGTTTATGAATATCACTGCCAGAGGAAAGAGCTGAGTTAATCTCTAACATGTTGCAGAAGAGGTCAGCATACAGGACATTAAAATACCATGTCAGCCTGTAAGTAAATTCCTGATGCATGTTTAAGTACTGGCAGCTGCCATGGCTCTACAAAAGCCCTGTTACCTTCAAGTTGCTGTTACAGCAGTGCTTGTCATCTCCCCGTTTGCTATGGCGAGACGGTTTTTGCCCCCAAGAAAGTTCATCAACTGAAAGAACACATTGGGAAGAATGGGATTATATGTGCAGGCACAGAGGCTGAAATTACTTGCTTAAGGCCAGAAAGGCGGTCAAGGATGGAGGTGGGAATAAGATGTATGGCTCCTGTCAGGCACTGCAGTGGCACAGCCACACCACAGACCGGGAGATCTCCCTCGTGTGCTGCTGGTGGGGAGCGATGGACTCGGCAGCTTTGTCTCCTTGTCTTTCACTGGGCCAGAAAGAGGAGACAGGACAGGTTTCCTCACAGCACCAGCTCCTCAGGAGCCAGCCAGCTCTAGCTACCAGCCAGCCAGAAGGAACACTCACACTGCCCTTCCTGCCACCCCATCATCATCGCAGCACATTCCCCAGGCATACAATCCCATCCCAAACACTATCTCACTGCATCTCTGTTCTACTCTGAAAACCCATATGAAGGGAAGAAAAGATGGATTTCTCAAATAAGCTACATGTGTCCAGTCCTCTGCTTGTTTGTGACCCAGCCAGCTCAGTCACGGTGTGACACTTCATTCAGCACACAACCAACACACATGTGCCCCTGCACAGCTCACAGTCTGTGAGAAAAACATTTAATTCCTTTTCCAGTGAGGCACAGAACAGCATACATCCACCAATGATAAACAGTAAAAACTCCACTGAAAATAACAGTGACAAGGCCATGCTATCTCTTAATTATTTTCTATCATGTAACCATAAAATTTTCTTTCTTCATACTGAAATCACCCATTAATTCGAAATTCTCTAAATGCACAAATTAAAATGCTTGGTCTCTCACATGACATCTGACCTGAGAACAGTGGTAACTTCTGGTCACTAGGAGGAAAGTCAGTCAAATAAACAGCTTTGCTATCCTGCAGGGTTAACTTCTTGAGTAGAAGATAATGTCACTATTAATTACATAAGCTCTAAAAGAGAGGAAAAGACAGAGCAAGCTGCTACACTAGGGAACAAGTGTCAGAAGCTGCAAAGGAAATGCAAACAAATTACAAGGGTCTTCAGCCCCTCAAATTAAAACACAGAAGCTAATGATGTGAGGTTACTGTAACATATTAAAAATGGAATAAAAAACCCAAAGTAAGAGCTGAATTTATGAATTTATTTATATGAATATTATGCTCTTAATAAAGTGTGAATCAGAGTTTTCAAAATTCTGGAAGAAGAAGAAAAATACAAACCACAACGCTTGTATCAACATCTTAAATGAGTTCATTTTCTTTTGGTACCTTGTGCCTGAAAAGTAACAAAACCTATCTTCAAGCAATGGGGGGAAGCCTGAGTGACTACAGGCTTGACAGTTTTCTAACAGATTTTTAAGAAGAGAATAACTTTAAAAGAATTGAAATAAGTAAGAAATATAACCTTTGTATAGCAAAGGGAGGCTATGCCAAATTAAGAGCTTTCTCCAGTGATAAAAATACGACATCTCATCAATGATGAGGAACAAAAGAATCTGCTACAGTAACACATACGAGTCTGTTAACCAGGCTGGAAGAACATTACTACATGATTAAGGGGAGAACAGGCAGCCACCACAGGAGAACTTTGGGACAGGAGAGAGGACCAGCCCCAGGGCTCCCATTTACTGGCTGTTTAACCATGTCAGCAGAAAGACTGAGGAACACTGATGGAGTTTATTGGCAACAGCAAAGCTTGAAAACACATCACATGAGGAAAAGTTTCTGCGGATTTATGAAGAAGAGAAACAGAAAAAAAGCTCTTAGTAAAGAGTTACTGCCATTGGAGAAAAACGACAAAAATCTGACCTATGATTTGGGAACTTCATACTTGCAAACATCAGGGAGGAGTGTGACAGTCTAGCAGTATTAAGTCAATCACAGTAATGTATAAAAATTATCACTTGAGAAAGAGAGGATTAAGCTGCAACACAACATTTCAAAAAAAACAAAACAAAACAAAAAAACAACAACACCAAAAAAACCAAAACAAAACAAAAAAACCCCCAAAAAACAAAAAAANAAAAAACCAAATTAGTCCAAATTTGCCATGGCAAGAGTTAAAAATCCTAGCTGCTTTCAAACTGGAGCTAAGTCAGTTTATGAAGCAGATCACTTGATATGCTTGTCAGATAAAGCAGGGAACTCAGCTAAATGGCTGATGATTTATAATCACATGTTATTTTATTCCTGTAAATTGCCTCTTGCAATTCTGGATATAAACAGATTTGGGAATAAATATTTACAAATATGCTTTGTAGCAAGGAAAGACTAAGTGAATTTCCAACATGTTTTTTAGATGTATTATTTTTTAAAGGGAAGAAGGTAAAATCTCACTACAAGACAGTCCATAATTTAGGAGGTTTTGTCTTCAAAATTGCACCACCTCTCCTGACTGGGCAAAACTTCACTTTTTTATGCCAAGTGTAATATTGGTTAGACATAATTCAATAGTTCATGATCAATACCAACTTTCAGTTTTGAGTTCAGCTTTGCATAATTTATACAATTTCAAATTAATTCAGCTCTGAAATACAGTGACATATAATACTGAAGTAAATGCTAGAATGCTTCCTTATATACAAAAATATTTGGGACAGCTCTCGTCTACTCAATCTTTCTTCTGAAAAGCTTTTTATTGCAATGTATGCTAAAGAGCAGACAAAAAAAATTATAGAAATCTGCAGTAACAAGGTGGAGCCAGAACTTTCTCAAGGACTCTGGACACACAACAATATAAGAAAAGATATGATTCTCATTTCACATAAAATTCATAAATTATTTCAAGACTGTTTTAAGCACTTTCTGCAATAGAAATAGATAGTAATTGAAATCATTGTCACCTGACTTCCAGTTGCAGCAAGCTATAAGCAAGCATGATTTGCACCCAGATTATTTGAGACAAGGCAGTAAGTAAACTCAGCTTTCAGGAATTCTGAATTAATGCCAGTGAAGAAAAACACATTATACTACATCTCGTCTCTGAAGACTTTCCTGCTTACTGGTTAAGAAAATTTGCTAAGATTTTAAAAGCATGAAGAAGGAGACGATTTTTTTTTTGTTCCCACTTTACAACAAGAGAAAGAAATGGAATTTACTTTCACCTCAGCAGTTGTGAGGAAAGTAATAAAAAGGGCAGCCTGGATGTGAAAGGCACCACTACTCACAAGTGAACGGCACAGATTCACGGATCTTCTAGCAGTAATGGCACCTTATTTTGCAGTTTGTGGTACCACTGAGACTTGTATTATTAGACCGTGACTTTAAGAGCCCCACAGCAATACCAACTAACACAGTATCACCTTCCCTCCCCCCGCCCCACTGTCACAGTTGTGCCCAGCACAGCTGCTTGAGCAGCTGCACTACGAATGGGGTCAGAGAAAATACTGTAAAGCTCTGAACATCCTTCTTCTAGTTTGTAGTACACACAGACCAGAGGAGGCAAGTAACACCTACACTGATAACGCTCTCAACCACCCCCTACTGTGAAACCTTACCCTTGCTATAACACTTTAACAAGAACAGCCACATTGTTCAGAGAGCAAAATAGAGTGGAATGCAATCATACTAAAGTTTGGGGTTTTTTGTGAAAGTAAGAGTGAAGAAGTCAGAGATTAAATAATGCAAGCTAGAAAGATGCTGGGTAGATTCTTAAAAATTAAAGCTTTCTGGAGGGTCACTGCATGGAATCCCCTTCTAATGGTATCAAGCAAAAAAATATTAAAAATAAATCCTTAAACTTGACATTTAAATGTAATAATATAACATTACTAGTGGTGCCAAAAGAAGTTTAGCCAAAGTATTTGGGCTTTATTTCCCTTTTTGGAAAAAGAGTACACTAAAAAAATGGATTGAAGTGTCTTATGACATTAAAAAAAAATCTACTGAAGATTATTCATTAGTGTATTAAACACATAAAATTTTTATAAGGTGCTTTATAAACTTATTAAACAATGTCTGCGGTGAGAGTATGTAAAGTGGATAGCCTTTGAAATAAAACTTTGTATGTACTGAAGAGATACTTAGAACAGCTAGCATCATTAGCTTACTCTAACCAACAGAGTACCAACACTATACAAAATACAACCAATAAAAAGAGTCAATTACTTAGCTTATAAAAATTTACTGTGTCTACAAATTTCTTCCAATTATATCAAGTGTACCAGCTAAAGAAAGAAACAGAAAGTGAACTTTTCTTCAGTCAGCAACAGCTAGCAATAATTCCCCTCTTGCCACCTGATAAAACACACCAGGACAAAGTTGCCCAGCACAGCATGCTCTCAGCATCGAATGTGACATGCTTATTGGAAGTAGCAAAGAAAGCAGGCGACAAACATAAAGTCTAAACCTGAAAAAGAAACTTGAGAAGAACTTTGCTTTAGGACTCCAAGGATCTACTCATGCTTCACTTGTCTTCTGATTTCCAATAACCCCTCTCTTCAGCTGAAACACGAAGGGATTAAAGAGATGGATTGGGTAATCTGTTGAGTTGTGTAGTGCAATAATTCCTGACAGCTCAGGAAAGCCCCGAGTTCAGAGAGCCACAAACCCTACAGTTCTAGGGACATGGCAGCTGTGATGATGGGTACATGCACTGTGCCACAGCGTGGGTGCTGCCTGTGCAGGAGCTGCCTGCAGCCATCCTCAGTGGGCCACTTGCTCACAGCAGGGCCGGGGGGAATCTGCAGGGAAACACTGAAAGGCTGAGAGGACAAACAAGTGCAAACCAGCCAGTGGCAGCTGCAGCATTGCACCTAAAGTTCAGTAGCAAAACTCCTACCAAGAACTCAAAATCAGAGCAAAAGGCTGAGTTATTGGTACATAGCAACAAGGCTCAGGAAAGAGAGAAAGGAAAAGATAAGCTAAAAGGCTTAAGCTATCTAAAACCTAATGAAGCCCTGTGATTCACCTAGTTACCTGAAACTGAAGCAGGGAATGCCTTCAGTTACCAAGAGTTCACAACAGGACTCAATGGTTAAACTTCATTTATATTTTTTTTAAAGCAGACTGTCTACATCACTGTTACCTGACACTACTCAAAAGGCACAGCATGATGCCATTCCAGCTGAAAAGCAAGCAGAGAAACAGGCAATGCAGGGTAGAGAGAGAAAGTAAGGTTTAAAAATAAATTTTAAAAGAACACTTAGAGAGAGTTTCCTTTTTTTGCTTTTTGCCTTGGCCATGGCACACGGTCACACAAGCAATTGGATCTACACAACAGATTGGTTTCTCACTGCTGGCTGTCCCAGCTTACCCTCTCCTGCACCAGTTCTGGTGTTTTTGTGACTCTGGTCTGAACTGCTTCTGTGTTAAGTCAGCAGAAAATTAAGCCAACAAAAAGGGCAATAGGTTTCTGCTGGGATGTCATGCAAAAACAGTTGAGCACAGGCTGAGAAAGGAGACAGGCTTAGCTGCCCTGGCAATGCAGGCTCAGTCTGGTCAGCTAGCGCATCCATAGGAGCTTTACTGGCACTTGAAAGCTCCAAATGAGACTTTAATACTATAAATATTTATTTCAGCAAAAACACCATCTCATGTGGCATTATCTCATCTTCCCCTTGTCACACAAAGCTGTTTGCCCAGACACTGTCTGTTGAGGGGGAAGGAAAGGGCTTTTTTTTGTTGTAGCTGTTTTCAACCGAGACCAAGTCTCCAGCTTAGCTTGTCATGTGGCTCTGTGAACAGGTGTGCTGGTGAAACAGAGGGGTTGCAAAGGACTGGAAACAAGCAGCTGGAGGAAGGAGTGTGCTTAAATCAGGACAGAGTTTAAAAAGTCTGTGTTTGTAAAACTGTGTTGCAAATTCAAGCCATGCTATTCTCCTTAGTACTGTCCACAGTACAAATATGGTGTAAGTAAAAAAAAAAAAAGAATAAATAAAAACCAGATACAAACAGTAAATATATAAAACAAGTATATGAATTATATATATTTTACATCATCATCCCATCTCACAGTGAGTGAGCTAATGTATATACATTAAGATATTTATTCTACTGTTCAAGAAAGTAATTAAATCGCAGAATATGTCACAGATTTCTTATATTCCTGCTTTGGATGCAGCTGAGAGTATCTCATAGGCTATGGTCCCTAAAATGTCTCTCCCAGCCACATAGTTCTGCAAGATACCTTACTCTGTTCCTAGCACCTTTAGAATTCTCTCCTGAGCTTATGCAACTAACCTACATGGCAGAAGTGTACTGTAATGGCTCATACAAGATTTAATGAGTGTCAGATCTAATGCACCAGAACACTCCCAAAAAGGAAATGTGGAATAGTGAAAACTTCTACTTTTAGCAGGACTGAATAAACTTACTCAGCTACTTACCTAACTGCAGCATAGCTGTCCTGAACCCTGGCTGTCTGAATTAACTACAGGATCAGCTTTCCCACTGGAATTTCAATGGCCATAGAGGGCTCAGGCAAACTTCACAGTGAGCAGGAATGCAGTGGAGTTTCTTGCTACCTGCTTTGCTGTGTAGATTCACAAGGCACTGGGCCCTCCATCTGTACAGATGTCACCTCAGTGTGGACTGGTGCACACTTTGTAGCTGACATTTTAGATTTCATTTGTGTAGGGTAGGAGAGGACAGTATTTAATAAACCAGTGGGTGCTACATGTAGTCTTTGCCCATGTGCTCTGACTAGTTACCAGAAAAAAATGTATTTTTTTTTAAACCATAAAGCCTATGGTAATTACAACCATTAGAACAAATATTTACACTTGTGACTACCTGAAAAGTTTATTTAAGCAAGCCACTCTATGAACTATTGCTTTTAATAATCTAACAGGGACTACAAATCGTGCTGAAGTTCCTGGCTCTGCAGAGCAAAGGCAGTCTTATTCTGAAGCCAGTTTCATGGGGATTTGTATTCTGTGGAATAAAATCTGAACAAGGGCCTTTAGCTGGCAGCACACAAAGGTTTTCCTATATTGAAGCTACAGTGCTTTGTCTCCCAATAGAGAAACTGGAGCCAAAGACAAACAAAGCAGAAAAGAGTGTTAAAGACAAACAGGTGGATAAGGCTGAAAAAAACACAAGAAATGCAAGGATATGTTCTCTGTGCCTGAGGGACACACTCAATGGAAGGGAATCCAAATCTAAGGCAATACATTTTGGGCTCCAAAACCTGGATCAAGACTCAAGACTGTTGCCAACATACTTTCATTCAATTGATACACAACTGACTCCTCACTTGAAAAGACTGCACACTGCAGAAACAAAGTCACTTCACAGGGCTTATAAAAAATGTTACCTGCCCTAAATTCTCTTGCTCTTCGTTCCACAAAGCCATGTAACAACAAACATGGCCCAATGAAATAGGAATTCAACTATCTTTAAATAAATATATTCACAATGCAAAATGTTCTTCTCTGAATGGATGTTTGATTAATAGAGGGAAATAAACAGACCTTTAAGCTGTACAACATTGTAAAAAACAATGCTTTCCTGTATGTAGATATGACATAAGCATATACATACATGTTTCTCTACTAGTTTAAGGGTGCTAGCATAAGAAACCTCATGTTTCACATTGCTGCATCTTTTCAAGAGCATTGTTGCACAGGTACTTGAAGTTCAGCTTTAGGATTAATGCAATCCAACCTGGGTGCTCAGGACTCAGAAGAGAATGGCTGCAGCAGTGCAAAGGCATCACTACTGCAAAGCTGCAATGCTCCTTTTACTTTATTAATTCTAAGGTATAAACACTCACAACCATTTTTATAAAAGCTAGCTCATCATTCAGCCACAAGTTTATTTTGCCTGCAACTGTAAGCTCCATGTGTCTATTGTTGCTTGTGTAGGCTGAATTCCTAATATAAAAAGAGTCTGCCCACTCAAATGCTTTCATGGGAACATAAGGGCCCCATGGTGAGGTTTGACAATGCAGCTGGACCAACCAAATTGCTCACAGCCACCAAAATGAGGCAGTATTAATCTTTCTTCTACCACCCTGCCTCTGCTAGTCCTCTGCACTGGCTCAGGGACATCTGACCTCTGATTTGGCTGAGTTTACTGAACTGGTAGAGAAATAATTCATCAGGAAGAAAAGAATGGTTACTGTTGGTTTATCAAGTGAGGCCAGATGAATACTAATAGAATGAACAACAGGACACCTCTTTCAATGCAATCCAGTCATTTGACTGATTCAGCCACCTTGTGGAGTGAACAGACCACTCGTGAGTCAAACATGGTGCAGGAACACAGTGACAGGACTTGAGAGAAAAGGCAGGGTAAGAGAAGAAGTGCTTTTGACTTATTACACATTCACTTTAAGATTATTTGATACTGATATTAATAACAAAGTAGCATTCTTACCTTTAATTGCTATTCTTTCCATTCACTTGCATCACTGAATAATCATACAATAAACTGAATATTTACTTACCTACAAATCCTTTCTCTCCAACTAACTTAAGAGCAATTATATCTGCCAAAACAGAAGAACTTCCATGTGCAATGTTAGCAAAAGGTCCTGCGTGAACAAATACTGGTGTTCCCTGGATGATAAAAAAATATATGTAAGTAATTCAATGTATAGATGTCATGGTTTAACCCCAGTCAGCAACTAAGCCCCACACAGCTGATCACTTGCTCCTCTATCAGTGGGATGGGAGAGAAAACCAGAAGGGTTGAAGTAAGAATACTCATGGCTTGAGATAAATACATTTCAATAGGCAAAGAAAAGACTGCACACACACGAGCGAAGCAAAACAAGGAATTCATTCCTGCTTCCCATGAGCAGGCAAGTGTTCATCCCAGGAAAGCAGGGCTCCATCATGTGTAATGGTTGCTTGGGAAGACAAATGCCATCACTCCAAATGTCCACCCTTCTTCCTTCCTCCCACATCTTTGTATGCTCAGTACGATGCCATATGATTGGGAATACTCCTTGGGCCAGTTGGGGTCAGCTGTCCCACTGTGTCCCCTCCCAACATCTTGTGTACCCCCCAGCCTGCTTCCTGGTGGGGTGAGAGACAGAAAAGGCCTTGACTCTGTGCAAGCCTTGCCCAGCAATTACAAAAGCATTCCTGTGTTATCAACACTGGCTCCAGCACAAATTCAAAACACAGCCCCATAATATCTGATGTGAAGATAATTAACCCTATCCCAGGCCAAACCAGCATATTATTTAAGAAACTCAATAATTTTTCAGGCTTATCAAGGTCACATAGAAATGAAAGCACATACAGCAAGCAAGTGCTATTAGACAATTTAGGGGTTCTAGGTACATCTCAGGTGCTCGAGACCTCATTCACTCACCTGTTTCATTCCTAGAAAGGTAATAAACAGTAGTGCAAACCTTCACAACTTCCTCACTCTACCTTGTACTAGTTCACGTTTCATATTTCCACAGCTCTAATACTGTGGTGTGCTATTCTGGCACATGTCCTGTAACAAGCACTAAAAGCAGCACTGCAGATACACAGGTAAGAGCCCAGCTCCAGCCCTACTCCAGCCCTGTGTGCTCCTGTTTTCCTCAGTGGCTGCTACAGCCATTCCTGTGCAGGCAGAGGAGCCAGCAGGAGCTATGAGGGACCAGAGTCAGGGGTTGAGGAGCTGGAGAGGGAGATGGCAAGGGACATGCTGGGGTGCAGTGGGGACACTGACACAATGGAAAATGCATTCACTGCTGCTGGAAGCCCAGGTGCAGAGCTGAATTCTCCTGCACTAGACACCATATAAATACACAGGAGAAATTGACTCTGTAGACAAACCAATCTAAACTAGAGAAAGGACAGGCAAGGAGTAAGCAAATTAGCTACATATAGGAATTTATGAGGTAGGAAGCAGTTCTCAGCTTCCCTCTTATATTTTTGGCAGGCATCCCAAAGAAAGGAGAAATTAGAAAATAAGCATCCTCAGAAAGGGATTAGGATGATGTGAGATTACATTAATTGCTATTTTTTCTCTAAAACAGAATACACAGACAGAAGAATGTCACTTCAGCTGTTTTACTACAAAATACTTAGGCAAACAAATGCCCATTGTTGCGTTAATGCATCTTAAAAGTGCCCAACTGGTTAAAGAAAAGGTAAGCTGACAATTTCACATTATTTCCATCAATGTTCTTCTCACATTCTGTACTAGGAGCTACTGCCCACTCTCAAAATTTCAGGGAACCTACCAGGCAACCTCCTTCAAGTTTTGATCAGAAACACCACTTAAGGACAGCGTTCTGTGGATCAGCTGCAGGGCACATCTAACAGTCCCCTGAACCACAACTTGGAAACTATTAACCATAAAATACAAGTTGGTTCTTCCTCCTCTCATCTCCCAGCCACCAGTATCTTAAGGAAACAACCTATATAGGAAAATCTCTATTTCACTACTGTAATCTAAGAGGTGTTTTACAGAAAACATCCACGTTTCAGTAATGATGACTAGAAATCACATACAAAAATGATATATCAACAAAATATCTCTTCTTATTGCTTCCTTTAGAAGTAACAACATTTAATTAGTTGTTTTGCTCAGAGGAAAGACAAGTAACTTTTTAGCCACTGCCACATGCACACACATGGGTGGGGGTATTCTCCACAAACAACACAGTTAAGCTACAACTCAGATAACCCTGCCTCGTACATGTTAGAGTAGAATCAGGAGCAAAAAAAGTAAATTAAGGAGAAATCATGCCCTGTAACAAGAGAATTGATGTAGATCACTATAATCATAACATTGTGCTTACTTAGGGTTAGCTTTTTTTCTTGTTTTCTATCTGCTAATGGACACATACTGCAATATCAACTAGATTTTACACAGGTACACAAAAACTTAACATGAACTACTTATACCTTCAAAGCTTTTTATCTGGGCATCAGTCTAATAGGTGCTATGCAAAATATCCCTATCCCAAAGAGCTTGTAAGAGACAAAATCAAATGCAAACAACTTTCACCAAACTAAGCTGAAGCTTTACTTCTACTTTAATCCAGTATTTACGCTTCTGGCATTGAAATAACTAGGACCAAAAATTTTCAGCTACCAGACTCAGATCCATAAGATTTATTCCAATTTGTCTTTTATTACTCAGTAAGGCTAACTTTACTCTTCCAATCCCTAATTTCTTGTGGCAAGCAATCACAGGGCTGTTCTTATTAGAGCCCAGAGCAGACACTGGGCAGATGTGATGCACAGACCCACAGCCACAGCCAGTGACTGGACAGCCCAGCACACACTGCAGCAGCTAGGCAAAGGGAGGTGCCAGAAGGGTCTCCTCTTACATTCCCTGTGCTACTATGTTCCCAAGAGTTTGTCCACACAACATGGATAGCAAGGGAATGTGGACTGCAGTATCCAAAATCTAGAATATTGAAGTCAAGAGGCTCCCATGACTAACTTGAAATCCAAACATACTACTAAATAGCTGGCATAGACAGATGCTCCCCTGGAGCTCTGAAATCCACCAGAAGGAAAGGAAGAACAATTGGAATGTTTTTTTTACAAGAGCAATCCTGGAATAAAAGAAAGGTCTAGGTACTGAAGAGAGTGAACTCCAGCAGGACCTTGGGAGCCTCAGACACACCCTGGAACAGGGACAACAATGTCTTCTCAGGCCACTTTAGTGACTGTGCCAGTCCATCTGTCCCACTTATTTTTGCTACACTCCTAACAAACTATATGGACAACCAAATAGTGCCACAGAGATGCATTCTGCTGACTGTTTTCAGTACAGAAAATCTTATTATCCAAGTTTCAGTAAAAGAAAATAAACCCAGAATGTCAGTAAATATCCGAAGTTATCTGGCCGCTGGAAGGATGTTTATAATACTTATTACCATTCTTCTCTCATCTTTACTGTGAGTGGCACTTCAAAAGTAACACAACAAACCACCCCAGAGCAGCCAGCCTGCAACTACAAAGGGTTGTCCCATAGAGCAGCTGCTCCGTTACGCGTGGTATAAATAAATGCTAAACATTAAGGGATCAGTCGACAAGAGAACAAATGTGTCATGAGAAACATGGATAAACACTATGAAACCATTATGTACATTCCAAACAAAGTAATTTCAATTCTACAGCATTGGATATAAGTAAGCCCCACTGAAGTCTGTGGTTATTGTAGATGGAGTGCCCTGTGTCTCCCATTTTCAGATTTTTACAGTCATTCCTGCATATAAAACACTGTCAATCACTAACACTTTCATGCAGAATTTCTGGTGTCAGAGTAGCAGGACTGTGATGGAAAGCAACCCACCAAGAAACCTCTATAAAAACCAGCAAAACAGAACACACATCAATTCACATATGAAAAAAAGCACTGACATAAGTTGCCAGTTCAGTTCCACGCAGGACTGACATTTGGTCATTTTTGATTTATCACCTTCTAAGCCTCTTCTCCAGTGCATGCAGATATCCATATTAAGTTGGTGCAAATCTGCCGAGCATGTTGTTCTTCTCCCTTTTCACAGGGCCTCAGAAGCAACTCCTCAGACTTCCAGGGCTTAACACAATTCCCATCTACAGGCTCCTGGCCAGATGAGAGAGGAGTGCAGCTGCACTGGCTACTTCTATCTGGCTCCTATCTCTGCAATAGCTCCTTCCAGTCACTGCTACCCACAGACACTATGACTCACAAATTATGCCAAATCAACTATCAGTCATTCAGATCTCCTGCTCTCCCTCACCCAGCAGCCTTTTTGCCATTCTCCAAAGTGATCTCGAAGACCTGCTTTGGTGAACAGTGTCGTCCTTAATTGCCAGACAGGTCCATGGCACATTCCAAGCTCTATTTGTGTTCTCTGTAATCACATTATTCTGTTTTTTCACCACCTATGTGCTGTAGAATTATTTCTAATTTTACTGTTGTCAAATCGTGGTGCTGCTGCTGAAGGTCCTTACACTTCTATGAAGAACTTGTTCTGCCTGAAGGGATTAGGATTATGTTGTCCAATTACTACAGGTAATGTCTTTGGAAACTTAAGATGCTAACTTTTGGGTGCTCCTTATTAGGTTTATTTTAAGTATAATGTAGGCTTCAGTTAACCTCATTTCTGATTTGCAATTCACACATTCATCAGAAAGATGGAATTACCTACAGCAGAAGAAATACTATTACATCTACCACCCCAGGGTATACTAAGATTACTTTGGTTTAAAATCTATCAATTGGAATGGCTCTAAACTCACAAGTGGATCACTAGAGTACATTCAAGTGTGCAGGGCACAACATCCTCCTTGTTCCTCTCCTTTTTCTTTTTTCAACTGAAGCTATTAAAAGTAGCACCTCTTACAGTTATTCAGATGAGTTAAAAACAATGAAGAGAGCTCAAGAGCAGCAACAGCACAGGCAGTAATAGAGTAGACCACTGCATCCCCAGGAGGGCCAACCCTGAGGGGCATCAGGCACAGCATGGCCAGCCAGGCAAGGAGGGGATTGTCCTGCTGTGCTCTGAGCTGGGGCAGCCTCACCTCCAGTGCCGGGGGCAGCTTTGGGTGCCACAATATAACATTAAATTATTAGAGAGCATCCAAAGGGGGGCCATGAGGATGGTGAAGGGCCTTGAGGGGAAGCTGTGTGAGGAGCAGCTGAGGTCACTTGGTCTATTCAGCCTGGAGGAGACTGAGGGAAGACCTCACTGCAGTCTGCAGCTTCTTTGTGAAGGGTGGAGGAGGGGCAGGCACTGATCTCTGTGGGAACCAGTGACCAGACCTAAGGGCATGGCCTGAAGTTGTTTCAGGGGAGGTTTAAGTTAGATATAAGAAAAAGCATCTTCACCCAGAGGGTGGTTGGGCACTGGATCAGGCTCCCCAGGGCAGTGGTCACAGCACCAATGTGACAGAGTTCAGGAGGTGTTTGGACAATGCTCTCAAGGCACATGGTGTGACTCTTGGGGGTGGTGCTGTGCTGCCTAGAATCTGGACTTGGTGATTCTTGGGGGTCACTTCCAACTCAGCAGGTTTTGTGATTCTACATGAGAACAATGACACAGCCCAAAAGGACATCAGCCAAAGCACAGCACTATCCTGAAAAATATTTAGAAAAACTGGGGGTCTCCATTCTTGGAGAGGTGACTCATATTAGCCTGCAAGTCAGCAAGTATCCAAAGGGTGACAAAAATTCATCTTTAAGACTCAAAGTGGAGGAGTGGAGCATGAAGCAGTCTTCTGAGCTGCTTTAGTTTGCTTCTTTAAAAAGAACTTTGTGAGAAGAATTTAGGGGAAAAATATATCTTTGGGTAATGTGGTCAGGGTCCTGCTAACAAGCAATAGTGTTTGATGAAAGCTGGCAGATGTTTCAGCCATAGCATAGATTAGACTAGAAAAGAATACCACATAAAAGGCAGGAATTTTATTCCATAGAAATGTGAATATAAAGAAATGCAGGGAAAAAATAAATGCATGCAAGTCCCACAACCAAATGCCTATTGATCAAAAGAATCTCTTCCGACATTTATAACTGTCTTTCAGAAAACTGCAAAAAACCCCCAGTATTTTCCAAGAGATATGCAAACTGCAAATAGAATGACTAAACAGTCAGAACGAAAACTACCTCGACACTGGCACTTAACACACACAGTGTTATCCAAGTGGTGATTACAAAACTGAGTTCTGGCCGTGACATTCTTGATCCTAGGTGACCTCCAGTTTCTGCTATCGGATGTTATATTAAAATTATCACACACACGCACACATACACACATACATTCTCCATACAGTCCCATGAAAGAACAGGTTTTCTTTGCAGGGGAAAATAATTAAGATGGCTATAATAAAATAACATAGACTTAAATCCTGTTTTTCTAATATTCCCCAAGATTAGGAAATTGTCCCTGTCCAAACACAAATGCAAAAAGGTAGTTATCACTTCAATATGCTGTAGAAATGAGACATTTTTATCAACTGGTGATAGCACTGGTATCTTTCTGCATTCTTCAACTTTTCAGCATATCAAGAACCATTGTGAAATGTTCCAGCTATGTAATTTTGATGGTCAAATGAAAAAAATATATACACTAATTTTTCTCCAAGTGCATTTGTTTTCAAAGCTGCTTCATTATTTTCTCATTTTTCTTTCTCCCTCTCCCCTTGAATGTTGCTCATCGGTTTCCCATCAAAACATCAATACCAGACTGCCCAGGCACAAAGCTAGCTTGCACTAATTCTATATTCTTTAAGCTATTGGAAGAAAGCTCACTAGGGTAGGTGTAAAACATTCCTCTCATAGCCCATCAAAGCTTCATTTAGTCCATGCAGGCACTGTGGCAAGATATGGTGGCTGGGAGCTAGCTTTTGAAAATGCATAAACAGCTGAAAGGACCCTCCTTTGATTATGAATGGCACAAACTGTAATACAGATTAGAATGGCCACAGCAAAGCACATTTTTTCCCACACAAAATGCTAGGCTGTGGGAATCATCATGAGAACACCCATATAAAAGAAATACACAAAAAGGGCACTTCCCTGTAAGAACAAGGTGGGAAATAGTAAATCTGTGACTCAGAAGACGAATCTGCCTCCATTGTGCTCAGAAGCAGCTCAGTAGTGCACTGCAGCTTGTTTGCAACATAAGATAAAATTATGACTATAGCCAGATCTCAAAAAGGAAGAAAACCACCAAAAAGATATAAATGCAGATAGAGTTGAATAATTAACATAAACAAACGAACATTTGCTAGAGTGCCTTTATGGATCGGACCCTGGCTTGAACTTTGAAAGTCAAGCACCGTTACTGAAGAGAAGCATGATCAGCACAATATGGAATTTGAAAGCTGGAGAAAGGCAGGCATCATAAGCCATACTTACCTCTAATGTCTGCATTAGCGTGGGCTTAATTGCATCTTTCATCAAAACTGCCAAAGCACCAGTTACTCCCTAAAAGACAAGAGTCCACATTTTAAGGAAGTCAGTAGTTCTAAGGTGCAACATTTCCAAGTTACACTTATAGTTAAAAAACCCCTACAATTCCAAGCAGTGTTATCGTGATGCATAAAGAATTTATTTAGATATTACCTCAAGACTTCTAAAATTTTGTATTTACAGTGTGTTGAAAACAAAAATGTTTTTATTCTGAATACACTTAAAAGGCAACAGGTAACTTCTTTGTCCTATTTCCTGGACAGATCAGACACAGAATTAAGTGATCAGCATGAGGATGTTCAAGGTAAAAAAAGATGAAGTGCCAAAGGCCACTGAGACTGAGAAAGCAAGAAGGCAACAGCTTGCTAAAACTGCCTAAAGAAATGACAAATTTGTTTCTTTTATGACAGAATCAACCGCATAAATCAATAGCTAGCAACAACCAGAAAGGGTATTTTTCAAGACTTGTACAAATATATACATTACAGATACAGGATGAAAGCAGTCACAGAGCTTACTAGGGGCAGATAATGAATACATTGTAAGATTAAAAGTTAGAGGTGCCTTACTGTGATGATGAGAGCACAAAAGGAGCTGAGAAAATTACTGCATTTTAGTTGTAAAAAACCTTACTCTGCCCTAAAAGTTTTGTTGAAGTGTAAATTTCACACTGACTGACCTTAAAATAAATAAAATAAATAAATAAATCAATAAAAATGACAGCCCTCTACACCAAATTTCAATGCTCATTCCAGGAAAATAAATGGNCTCTACACCAAATTTCAATGCCTATTCCAGGAAAATAAAAGGCTAGAGAGTACACATCACTATTAGACTATATGAAGAGTGCTATCTAGAAATCACCAGCATATGTTCAAATTTATTCTCGAGTTACTTTGATTTTGAGATGATGTGTTTTGCTTTGAAAGAATTAGATCATGGTTCAGAAAACCACAGTAGTGTTATAAAGAGTGGCTCACAGACTTGCCAGAGAATGCAAAAAAAAAGAATTTAATATATTTTTGTATTGAAAAGAAACATGAAAACCAAACAAAAATTCTAGCTGCTGTAAATTGTTTAAAATGAAGATTGAAAAACATGGGTACCATATCCAAGTTGCCTATAAAGAGATGAACACTAATATTCAAATAAAGAAAAGCAATAAAAATACTGCCTTTATAATTCCCAACATAGCTTTTGTCAACTAACCCCAAATTTGGGCAATCAAAGTCTGCATGAAAGTTTTGACGGCAACAGATAAGAGACATAAAAGTATGTGGTGATTAAGTACAGTATTGTATAAAATTAAATTTTCCTCTTTCTGAGCATCATATCTGAACATAGACTTCAGAGGAAAATGATGCAGAATATTTGGCCTTAGATAAAACTGAATTGAAACCAAAATAGTAAAACTGGCTTCTACTGATGCATAGCAAGTGTTTCCTTGGAGGACTGTGAATGAGAAAGAGAAAGAAAAGATTTTTCTTTGCAATCTGCATCTCCCACTGTTTACAAAACCCAATGGATCCACAAAGATATAATATGAGAAACTGGTAGCAAAACAGCATAGTTTTTGATCTTCTGAATTAGATTGCTGTTTCTTAAGATGTTAATTTTAGATGGTAGGATTAAAATGCAAGGAAACATAAGCACTCCAGCTCTTTCAAAATGGGTGAGGCTCCACCACCTCCATAGAAATAGCCTGGTGCTATATTGCTTATATACCCAAATACTCTCATTTCTAGAGGAAAAGAAAAAAAGCTGAATGCAAAACTTTACATCTGGTCTTTCAAGTGGTCAGCAGCAAGAATAACTACCTGAGCAACCATGGACCAGCCCTACTGGAAAGAAGACTTGGGCAAAGAAGTGAAAAATAAAATCAGGACACTTCTCCCCCAGCCTCCTCCCCTGCTCTTTCTAGATAATAATGGCTCAAATCCTGTCTCCTTTGTTTTCTGATGTTTTCACCAATCAAAAAAATACTTCCTCTGCATTTTAGATTTTTGGGAGATATTACTTATGCATTATTTGGCACTAGACACACCTTTTGGACACAACAACTCATTTTATCTGAAGCTGAAAGCACAGAAAAAAAAGATGTAAATACTCCAATAGGCATATCTTGTGTCTACCTGCCTCCCATGGTTTTTAACCAGATTTGGTGTCAATAGCAGTCCTTAAAAGCTAAACAAGCAATAAGGTTTTCTTACCTATCTGACACAACTGTTAGAACGAAGTTTTCATTTCCAAGTATCTAATACACAATTCTTACAGCTCACTCCAAGTCCTGGATATGATTCACAAAGCTGCTTAAGGAATCAGGTTCCTATTTCCAATTCAGAAAAGGTAGATAAACTTCTTATAAAAGAATTAGAGGCTTCGACACTTACACACCATTTAAGCTTGTGAGAGCCCCAAGATCATTAGCTTTCCACTAACTCACTGTCAGAGGAAAGAAGAAGGGCTCTGAATCAACTGTATACAGATGTTCAGCTTTTCTGGGTTCCTCCCTGGAACTGATCACAGGTATTCCTGAAAATAATGCTCCTTCCATCTATCCATCAGCCGTCAGGGCAGGTATGCTCCCCAGGACAGCACACACCACAAAATAAATTATACACGTGACACAGGAAAGGCAAACTTAGATGAAAATCCAAAATACTTTCAAAGCAGCTTCCAGTGGAGCAGTCTCTGAAGTCTATCAAGACTGGAAATGAAAGCCAGCACCAGATGACAAGGAAAGTGATTGAAAGTAACTACTATGAAATGAATAAAGGCTACACAGACTGAAGGGCAGAGAAAAATCCTTTTCTTTATAAGAAAAATAATGAAGTACTTGCAACTTCCCTTCAATTGAAACTATAGTCTCTAACAAAATAATAATACTTTCTGCAATTTCAGTCCTGTAAAAAAACTAAACTTTAAACCATAATCTGAGAAGAACTGCATCTCCTTTTGCTTGAAGTGAACACTGTACATAATGTTTCTGATGAACCAGAGAACAAAATCTCACTAGCTGACAGATCATTTACATAAGTAAATATGAAACTATTTCTTTTTTTTTTTTTTTTGGTCCTGGAATTACGAAAGCTAACAGCATGGCACAGCAAGTAAGCTGAGAAGAAGTCTTATTTAAAAAAATAGTGACATATTTATTTAATATTTTTCATATCTGCTGAAATACTGATCTAGGGCATATATACCGATTTAGCTTCACATAAAAATATGGTATGTGTCCATCAGAATTCTACCTCACTGTAAAAGCCAAAAAGCAATTAAGTCTTCAAAATACTGTACAATGAGCACCACATTTTGGCAAAGAGTTCAACATATTCCATTACAGAGGATAGACATTTAATCCATTACTCTTGTGGAAAGAGTCTTCTCAATTCATGAAATATTCGATTTATCTTTTTTCTATTATTCCTAGCCTGTCTCTGCATATGGTTTATATCTGCCAATGTGTATTTTAGGTTTTACTATTGTATTATGATAAATATATTGCATATAAAGTCAAAATTAAGAACAATTGTATTTTTGTGAAGTATTTTGTGTGTACATCTGGAAACAAATCACAGAGAAAGGTTTAGTGGTTTTGGTTCACATAGATTTCAAAGAACTAAAGACTACTGTCAAGCATTTGAATTTGCATAAATTCAATCTGTGTAGGATATAAACATGAACCCCAGAATTTTTTTTTCAATGATAGACAGAACTAACCCTAAACTAACTACTAACTACTACTACTAACTAACTAACTCAGAACTAACTAATTATTCAGGTTGTGTACTATTTCTCATTATAAAGTTGCCTTTAAAGTTTCTTAGAACTATATGCAATTGCAGTTCTTTAGGCTAAAATGCTCCATGTCAATGGACTGTGATAGATTCAAGCTTTTAAACTTCATTTTGTTCCACAAAAATAGAAGTCAAAATTATTGAACTTGGATTGAGAGCATTCTAAAATCTTGCAAAGTGTTTTTCCTTTGTTCAGCTGTCTTGAGATCTTTCATTACTGGACTATAGAGCTTTACCTCCTCACAGACCCCGACCTGAAAGGAGGATGGAAATTCAGGACCTGAATGGCTTCACATCAAACCTCTTGATATGTGTGACAATTTTCTCAAGAAATAATCCTTGGATTATATCAACACAGGCAGCACAAGATGCAGGGGAAGTGGGGAAGAGTAGAGACTGCATTTAAAGTCTAGAAATGGCAGGTTTAGTTGCAAGCTGCTCAAACAGACTGACCACCTGTGGGAAGAAACCAGCAACAGAGATAAAATGCTACATGACTGAACAGAAATTTATCATCTTCGTACATATGAATTATGACTTGCTATGATCTTTGATTATACTTCTCCTGCTGTTGTTTCCAGAGGATTCAACTTTATTCAGTACACTTTCACCATGCAGTATGGTTATTCATAAGCTCTCTCCCCTTATACAAAGTAAGCATTATTTAATTTGATACAGAAATCATAGAAACCCCACTGCTAATTTCTTTTGACATTTTTTAAATCCCAACACCACAGCATCTGACTTCTTCTGCAATATTAGTAAGTCTTCAGAAATGAACAATTGTTCCTGTTCTTCAAAAGAGAAACCTGCACACACAAGAACCAAGCTCAAAAATGTTCATCAATTTTGGGTGCTCAGCCTGGGACAACAGAAGATAATTTCTCCTGATTCAAAGTTCTTGATGGAGTTTCACTCTTGCCATAAATTCTAGTTGTTTAGATCCCTAGTATTAAATCAGACTGAGGAATGTGTAACTCCTTATGTACTGTAAGAATCAGTTCTTGTGGACAGAGCACCACATGAAAGTTTTGCAAAAAACACAGGAATAGAACTCTCCAAAGAGATGTTTTACATCCATAATCATGAAATCATATTCCTCTTATTCCCATGGTTCTCATACTCATTTTTAACACACTGCACAACAAAAGAGATAGGAGTTTCTGCACTTCCCAATCACGGCATGCACCCAAGTGTTTCCTGTGCATGGTATGGAGAACCTTCAAAAGAAAAAGAATGCAGCAGCATAGCTGCAGATGCTCATAACATATGTCCTTCAGACTGTGATGATTTTTTCTTTCTGTGCAGGTTTGTTTTTTTTTTTGTATAATATAAAACACCGCTTTAAAGAACAACTAGAAACATATGTTCAGTACAAGCAACACTATCAAATGATTGAGACACTAAGCATAGGAAGTTTGTTTTAAAAAAAGCCAAAGAAAACTGAATTAGTAACAGACATTTTGCTGAGCACTACTTTCATTTTAGGGACGCAGTAGAAAAGTTCTGTAATTCTTTTGCCCCTACGGAAAAGCCATTTCTTTCATTCATCAAGTTGATTAGCAGGTCAAATATTTTACAATGTTAATAAATTAAAGTACCTTCATGCAAAAGTAGTGTCAAAATTAAACTCATGTATTTCAAATGCAGTTTTAATTCTAACACTAAATAACTTTAAAGATTTTGCATATGTAACTTATTCCCCATTCCCCTCCATTTGGCCAAGACAAAGTTATGCAATTGAAAAGAAAAAGCAAAACTTCAACAGCTGGAATATTAAATGCAGCTCTTCATGTCTCCTGCATAATAGGGAATAGATGATTTACTTCGAATTTTAATGATGACTGTACTTAGAAATTTTTAACCTTAATTTCATTCTTAAATCCAGGAACTCTAGATATCATGTTTTCATTTCTTTATTAAACTGGAATCCATTAAGGCTGTGAAGGTGTTCCTGACTTGCGGATTTGCTATCTTTGCTGACAAGGCAGGATACTCATTGCTTTACTCATTCATTACTCAGTAAGTTTGAGCAGATGCTCACAAAGCAGGGAGAAACAGGAGAAAACATACAGAGCCTGTGGGATACAGGCAACCATCACCAATGGGCTGACATTAGACTGCTCCTGACTGTAATGCAGCTGATTACAAAAATCAACTGGTCACTTCTGGCTGCACCAGAACCTGCCATACACAACCATGTGTGAGCTTCCAACCACTGTTCAATGACTCACGGCCTGGATACAAGGGATAGAATGTGATTTAAAGAAAAAATATACTGACTTTTTTCAGAAGCTGAAGTAGGGAATAAGGAAACAGCAACTAATGAAGGCAAAGAAGAAAAAAAAAATCTAATGACAGATAAACCTGTCCCAAGCACTATCAGCAGCCTTGAATTAAGAACAGTTTGTTTCCATTCTGATTCAGTGGTACAGGCATTCATGTGGTAACTATCACTGTAACATCTGAGCAGACTCTAAAAGCACAGTAGCAAACATTACCAGCTCTCCCAAATAAGAGCCCGCACTTTGACTCCCTCCAGCACTGAATTTGTTTGACTTAAGAATTGCAGAAAATGATCCAAGTAGGTTATGGAGACCAGAGGTTTCCTGAACCAGATGTTACCAGAGTTGAAGAAATGAGTTCTACATCTTGTTCTCATTCTCATTCTCAAGCAGGTTTTGGCCCAGAAGATGATCTTTCTTTGATATCCAACTGTGCTGTTCAAAGCAAAATCTTTGGCATGCACCTGCCTTTTTAATGCTTCAAGAGGCAAAACAAACATGTCTGAGGTTATTCACAGGTCTCCACAGCACTGAACATACCAAATCCTCTGCTGTTACTGGTTCTCCTTTCTTGTCATTAGCCACCACCATTCTCCCCAGTCTTTCCTTCATATCTTGAAGGCTGGTGGTAAGTGCCAGGATGGCCATAATCTCACTTGCAACAGCAATATCAAACTGAGCCTGTAAAGCAGAAATGAGAATCATGAATCAAATCAAAGTCAGCTGAAATACTCACAGGGGATCATCAGGAATAAACTCAGGAAAGATAAATTTCACACTGGAACTCAAACAAGTTCTAAATGGTAATTTACAGCCTTTGAGATTACTCAAGACTAGAGTAACTTGTACGTACAGACTGGGCAATGAGTTGTGGGAAAGCAGAGCTGCAAAAAGGGACCTGAGGGTCCTGGTCCATGGCAAGTTGAACACGGGTCAGCAGTGCCCTGGCAGCCAGGAGGGCCAACCCTGTCCTGGGGACATCAGGCACAGCATGGCCAGCCAGGCAAGGGAGGGGATTGTCCTGCTCTGCTCTGAGCTGGGGCAGCCTCACCTCCAGTGCTGGGGGCAGCTTTGGTGCCATGATACAAGAAACACATAAAAATATTGGAAAGCATCCAAAGAAGGTCTACAAAAATGGCAATGGACCTTAAGGGGATACCATATGAGGAGCAGCTGAGGTCACTTGGTCTGTTCAGCCTGGAGGAGACTGAGGGAAGACCTCACTGCAGTCTGCAGCTTCTTTGTGAGAGGTAGAGGAGGGGCAGGCACTGATCTCTACTCTTGTGACAGGACCCGAGAAAATGGCCTGAAGTTGTGTCAGGGGAGATTTAGATTGGATATTAGAAAAAGGTTCTTCACCCAGAGGGTGGTTGGGCACAGAGTCTCAGGGAAGTGACCACAGAATCAAGCCTGACAGAGTTTAAGAAGCATTTAGACAGTGCTCTCAGGCATAGGGTGTGACTCCTGGGGATGGTCCTGCACAGGGCCAAGAGTCAGACTTTGATGTATCCCTTTTAACTCAGGATATTGTATGATTCTGTGAACTTCAAACACTTTATATTCCCTCATTAATATTCTCCACTACACTACATTTACTTGAGGTCCAGTGTTGCAGACTGCTTAGCCCCTTTGGCTCACATTATCCTAAGAGAAGCTCCCTGAAGGATCAAGTATTTTTTTTCTGTGGCAGAAACAGAAAATCACCAGATGTCTTTTGAGCTTTACTGGCCTGAGCAAAGGAGCACTGCATTGTGAAGGGTTTTTTAATTTTTTTTTCTGTAATAATCTCCAATAGCTTTATATTCTGGTTTCAAAAACATTCTTGTTAAATTTGATCATTCTTTTTCTACTTAAGCTCAAAATTTAGAGTCTATGCTGTTAAGTCTTGTGCTTGACCTATGAAAATGTAAAATATGTCTCTGCCTCTTTTCTTTTTTTAAATTGAATGAACAAATATGTAAGTCAAAAAGTACAAAGAACTCTATGTGGCATTAGTTCTGCTGCTTTTATAGAAACACATCCATACTGTGCAGCATTTCAGCACAATGTAAGCAATAGTTTTTACTTTCCTTTAAGAGTATAGATTAGTAGTATTTGTATTAATTCACTATTAGTAAAGCTCAGGCTACATGCTGTCAGAACATAAACAGAGAAGAAAAGAAAAGCCATTAATGTATTATGTGATAGGAATGCAATGTTGGCAGTGATCAAGAACTGCAATTTCTTTAGTAATCTCTCCATCTCCAGCAATTAAAGTCTACATAAAGTTTAGTAACTGACATCCTACTATGTGAGAAAAAAGGCCAGGACTCTTTCCATCAGACCTCTGGCAGATGTATCCCATACTAATACCAGAGGAATCTGTTAAAATTGAGAGCTTTGTCTGTTTTTAAGAAGCATCTACACAGAACATACACTCTACCACTCTTGTGCATTTGCCTAGTACTTTAAGAGCTTCTGCCCTTTTTAAACCCATGTTCCTGCATTTAGTTTTGACAGCTACAGCCCAGAGCAGCCCTATTCAGGCTGACCTCTAGGTACCCGCTTGTTTAGTCAAAACTTCTGAAGACACCTGAGCACTTTTCTGCTGGGGACATAGGCAGAGAGTCCTACATACCAGTGAAAAGAAAAATAATTCTGTAAGTGGGATTTTCAGCATGGAGATTCAAGTGAAATGGTGAAATTACAAAACAGATTTTCCGTATTCTTTGGAAGCAGTTCTACATGCAATGAGCCTTGTTAGCATTGTGGTGACATGGATACCACTATCTTTTCTGAATTTGAGAACGTCCTCAGTAAGTCATTGCAGCATATGTAAGATAAGAAATAAGCCTGAGAAATCTATGTCCAACTCATATGATGAAATACTTCTAATTTATCAGAGTGTTTATCAGAAAACCCACAAAAAAGTTTTTGACATTGTTTCCGTATAAACCCAAAAGGACAGGAAAAACAACCCCAGGTAGATGCTCGAAGAGTGACATGAAATTTAATTGAAGAAACAGGCACAAAAGATTATAGTAGCAGGTGCTATTTTAACTCTAATAACCTTTATACACCTATGAAGTGCTGACAGAGGTCTTAGCTGCAAAGTCAGTTTTCTATTGATGAAAGGATCCACCCACATGGATTCAATTGCAGGATCAAGGGCATCAGTCATGTAATACTCTTCAGAAACCACAGCATCCCTGTTCATTAAAATGCAGACTTTTGTGCCTGCTGTGTTCTGCCATTTTACACAGGTGTCATTGATTTTAAGAGTGCTAGAACATCACTCCAAATATTTATAAAATGCATCTGTTAACTATGAAGTCCTGTTTTCTCTGGATCTCTGGCTAGGCTCTGAAATGAGTTTTCCTAACTGCTAACTCTATTTCTTGAGTCACTAAGTCCATGTTAAAATGTGAATGGATATGCATCAGTCCAACATCTCAATACTGAAAGCACTAATTTCACCTGAAAAGATACAGAAGCAACATTTGACAGCAATATTGTCAAGTACTACTCTATAATAAAATAAACCACATTTAACTCAGCAGTACAATTACAGTGGTAAAACACTACACAATAAGGCTGGCAGAACTCAGTTTAAAACTAATAATCATATTGAGTAACTGAAACAAATCTAAACACATGAAAAGGTCTCAAGTGCTGAAGGAACTCATACCAAGTATAATATTTTGTAGTCCCAACCCATTATCAGAAATGACTATTAGCTAATACTGAATTTCCTGTGAGCTACAGACAGAAAAATTTCTATTTTGTGCATTCAAAACCAAAATTAGTGAGCATTTCTAGTGGAAGGTGTCTCTGCTTAGGGCAGAGGGCTTGGAACTAGATGATTTTTAAGATTCCTTCCAACTCAAACTGCTCTAGGATTTTATGATTTCCCTTTGAAGTTCTTCACTCCAATTTGGCTTTGCTTTACCTGCTGCAAAAAATACAACAATATGTTCCTGGTCTCTTTATTTAGGCATATCTTAAAGACAATGTTAAAGAAATGGTAAAGAAAAATTCAAGCTAGGATTTCCAAAAATGTGGAAGTCTTATCTCTACCACAAGAGCTGTTCACATCAAAATAGAACCTCATGAATTTCACTATCCAGAACATTAGATTACAAAATCTTCATCAAATTAGGAACAACTCCACATCACCACAACATTCACTCCTCCTGACACTGCTGTTCCATGCTGTGTTGTTTCAGAAATTCATTTACCCACATTACACCAGGAACACTTGTTCAGGAGGTGTTGGGAAAGTCTGGTTTTCAATTTATCAGTAAGTTCTTTAATAAACTTCCAAAATCTCTCATATAGTAATGCAGGTTAGCTTTTTACACCACCAAAAAGTACACACATACTTATTTCCTGAACTATCCCTTCAAGCCCACATAGTAGAAGAAAGCACATGCTCAACGTTCTTACAGTTCAGATTCCAAAGCTGAGATGCATGACAGGGAAATGAGAACTCTGAATGAAAAGCTTATTTTTTAACAATTTTTAAAATGAAATTTAAATGTAATTTGAATTACATGTACCCTACATAAACAGTTACAGAGATTTAAAAAAAAATTAGAAGTCATACAAATTAACTTTATGAGGGCATAAAGGCGTCTTGTCAGAGGAAAATGTTAAAGCCCTGACACATGCAATTTTTTAAGTGCTTTTGACACTGTAGAATATGTATTGGTTTCTGTTTCTGAAAATTCATATTCAGTTACTCATGAACATGATCAGTTTCACTGCAAGATTACTATACAACAGCAACAGACGTCAATATTGCAACTCAAAGTATGCTGAAAGAACTGCAGAAACTCTCTCAGCCTCTAATGCAGAATGTGATTTATTATGCCTTTACATACCTGACGGGCAAATCCTTTCTCCGTATTTGCCTGCCCAACTGTTATTTTGCGCAGGAATCTGTCATTTGTATCCACCACTGAAATAAGGGAACAGCAGAAGCAAAACATGTTAACAAGGACTCAGGAATATGGGTTTTTCCAGGCATACCTGCTGTTACACATATAGGATTCAACTGCTCCAACAGTGTAACCAGATAACCACACTTCTGCATATCAGCACTGGCACTGACTTGGTTGCTCCCTTCTAGTTGATACCATTCGATGACAGGTTGTTTTGTCCTCAATTTGACAAATACAGGTTATCTGAACAGCATTTGAAGCTAACAGATTCTTAGCATTCTAACATACAATTTAGTATTTTACCTACACAAGAAAAATCAGTCTTAGTAGATACAAAGTAACAGATCTACTTCAAATCATCTGCTTCATCACTGACTTGTTAAGAATTGATTTTAAGACTGCATGATGTTGGTTAGACTTGGGCATTTCCTCTTTTAAAGGACGATTATGCCGTCAGATTGGTTCTTCCAGACAAGCATCTTTCACATACATCACAGTAACTAACTCACTCCATATTAAGCTGCACAGCATGAGGATGATCAGAGGGCTCTGTATAAAGATGGGCTGAGAGAGCTGGGGCTGTTCAGCCTAGAGAAGAGAAGGCTCTTGGAAGACATTACAGCATCTTCCAGCACCTAAAGGGTCCAAAGAGGGACTTTTTACAAGGGCATGTAGTGATAGGACAAGTGGACATGTCAATTGCTATAGAACGAAAAAATAGACTCTCTTTTTCCTACAGGCTCTGTAGTCCTAGAAATGCTTAAGTTTGAACCAATCTTAAAATAAAGGGTGCAAGGAACTCTTGGTAAGCTCAGAATGTAGCTTGGCAATAAACTCAATCTTCTGGCAGACTTGAGTCCTGTTCATTTAAAAGCAGAGAGTCCAGAAACCTCCAGAGAAGCTGTCAGTACTCAAGGTAAGTGAGCTTCTTCCACATTTCCTGCTGCTTTTGGAGATTAAAAAAAAATTCTGTCTGTACAGAAAAAGATGACATAATTACCCAAGAACAAGAAGGACTTTGAATGTTAATGTTACACAACCCCAGTTCAGGGCTGTGAGTGAGCTGGAAGAAAACCAAGATTTAAGTCACTTCCCCCCTCCTTGGGCATTTCTCTTGGGGCTGTTGTAAATACCACACATACCTTCTTCCCTCTACTCAGTCTTTAGGCCCCTAATTTCTTCAGGAATTCCATTTAAGGGATGGTGCAACACAGATTTGGCCAACACATTTTGGTGTCTATATATACACAGCCATACTGTAAAACACTACCCTACTGGCAGAAATTGCAGGACAGAGCCTGGTACATGGCAGCTGTAGTCTTGCACCAAGCTGTGGTGCCATATGGCACCATGAAGCCATATGGCAAGCTGATCTCTCCAACACAAACTTCTCCCTTCTCCTCCTCAGAAGCTCAGTCTCACAACACACCTTAAGCAGACACAAATGTCCTTCCTGTCTACACAGGCACTCCTGAGGGCAGGAACTCACCTTCCCACCAGCCTGGACAGCCAGTGAGCTGCTTTTTTATCTGGACCTTCCTTGTGCAACCATGTAACCTAAATACCCTTACCATGAAACTGTAACTGCTCCTGCAACTCCTGGTCACTGAGACATATGTACTTTCTCACTGTGGTCACTCACTCTCCACAAAGATTCCAATAGCTGCACTAAGTAGTAATAAAATAAGAAATAACTGGTTTTGCCCTAAAAGCAATTTTTCCTTCTCCAAATCTTCCCTCTTCCTTCACCCAAAGTAAACCTTTCACTAAGGTTTAGGTTCAAGTAAGTGTTAGGCTTAATGTATCCACTTCCTTATCCTCTAGAGATGTAAACAGAATCTGACTATCATGGAAAGACAAAGAAGGGGGAAGCTTTCCCACTTTCCAGTATATTGTACGTTTTCAAGTTAGTGTAAGCTAACAATGAACTGAAAGTTTGTGATACTTCTATGGAAACAGGTCCTGAAGTTAATTTTCAGAAGATCTGATAGCTTAGCTCTTTTTTACTACAAACTCCCTGGTATGTAACAAGCTTCATAGACATATGGACTGCAGAAACAGCACTAAATAAAACATTCTCTAAGTTATCTAAACCATTCCTAAACCCATTTTTTTTTTCCTAAAATGTTTAAGGTATGTACATCACATAGAGCTGTGTGGAATAGAAATTTCACTAACATTGTTTGAGATTAATTAAATAACTCCCTTGAGGTTAACAGCTGTTGAGCAATGTTGCCTCCTCCCAAACCCATGCTGATAAAAAAGAGGAGTCATATTACACTAAACATTTATATTAGTTCTTTATCCTACTACAGGTCTCTTCCAGACACACTGTGTGACTAATAAAAAACATCTTATGCCACATCTCCAGAATTATCTTGAGAAAAATACCCCAAGTCTGAGATGACACGCACACAAAGGCCACAATAAAGCACGGCCAAGACTCCTCCCTTCTCAATAGATTCACACTTTTTTCTAAGCATCACAGTACATTCCATTTAACAGTGATAACTTTAGTGTTTGAGAACCAAGAAAGAAAATAAAATCCAGTGGTATTTAGCTCAAAACTTTATGGAGAGTTTACTTCCCTAAAGAAGAAAAAGATAGGTATAGAAACTGAGGTAAACACTGAAATTTGACCCAGCACTAGAACTGGTAAAAGCACAGGGGAGTTGTATAAAGGTATCAGAGTGGGTATCAGTTTGCTTGGTAACAGTACCACATCTTTCATCTCTTTTTCCAAATGAAGTAAACAACTCAAGAGACTTCAAAAATCAGAACAACACATAATCCCTTAAACCTATTAAGTCCCTTGAGCTACCCAGGCTGCTGAGATTGGAAGGATGAGAGACCAAAATCAAGAAGAATAAACACAAACAATCTAGAACCATAACAGACACAGTTAAGAAAATAATGGCTAAGATTTGCAAAATGCACAGAAAAGACATTTTCATATGTCTGGAGAGGTATTACCTAATGTGAGAGCGACTGGGGATGTATTTAAACTGTGAAAGACACCTATCTTTCAGAGTTTTAGTCTCTTGAGTAATTCCAGATACAAGTTTAGAGCAACATGCTGCATTTGTTATGAGCCCACACTTCCCACTTGCAAATTGGTTATTCTTGCTGTCAGAGCAGAAACGGTTCTGAATCAGGTAAAATTAAGCAAATTAGGAGATAACTTATGATGAAATCCAAGATGAAGTGAGGCTTTCTGACTACATACCTCTTTGCCATGTTATGGTTGATGGGTCAATGTCAAGGCGCACAAATTTGCTGATCTCCTCTTCTGTTAAAGTCCCAGGATCAGTCTTGTTTATTCCCAGCCTCTACACACAAACAAGTTCAGTAAGTGCAGTGAAATGGCTTATTTGTTTAAAATGGTTTAGCTGCTCTGCCTTATCAACCCCACATAGGTAAGTGAGGTGCTTCAATCTTAGTAATCCTTTTTTGAGAAAAACGCAATCTGGTCCCATAGTGATTCCTTTACAATTGATATCTTGTTAGATATAAGGAATCATTGCACTGAGAACAATTCACAGCAAAATAATTCAATTTTATTGGAAATTATGATTCATGTATTTGAATGTTATAAAGCCAAACTTTCATTTACTCAGTTGCAGCTCGTGTGAAGAATCCATTTCAAATACAGAGATAGTGAGTATGTCATGAATAAAGCAAACACTCCTCCTCTTCCCCTAACCTGTTATCTGTAACACTGCAAACAAGAACAAACTGAAAATATCCCAAAATTCTGATGGAACAATCTCTGAGCTTGACTCTGCTTTAGAGTCAAGTAGGCATCATCCTCATTTTCGTTTACTGACATTCAACTGAGCAGCCCAAAAGCTTAAAATGTTACGAGAACTCTTTATCCCTCTGCCAAGACAGAAGCTGGCACTACCTCTATCCTTCTTTCCACCCCCGATTTCCAAGTGTGCACTTGGCAGCTGTCCATTGCCATCCAATGACTGAAACACAATCAGTCAGGGCTTACAAGCCAACAACAAACACAGAACTGGCCATAGAAAAACTGGAGCTGTCCTTAATGGTGATATTCGAGGAGTTCACATTCCCTTTCTCCTACACTAGTGGACTGTGATGCTCTCTAGGTTTA
>VZTT01031758.1:1668-16543 GCA_013400855.1 Buphagus erythrorhynchus | reverse complement strand
TGAAAAATATATCTCAAAATTAATATAATTCTATTTACAGGGGTGACTGTAAAACACAGTTTAAAATATCAAGTTTCAGGAGCTACTGGAAAGCCAAAGCTTCCCCTCAAACTGAGCAGGGAGGGATTTGACCCTGGCTGCCCACATGGTGTAAAATATCAGGCTCTTTATTTGTCTGACATTCAAGTTTTTGTTTACAGCCCAGAGCTGAAATGAAAGTCAGGGAACCAATTCGAGACATGACAAGACATATTGCCTTCCTTTTTGCATCTACATTCCTATATATCCTGTCTGGGGACAGGGCAATTGTCTGGTGGCTCTTTCCTACAAACAGCTATAGTACATGGCACAAATTTTAGGACCTTTTTAGTGTGTGATGAGGCTACAGTATCGTAAATATGGGAAAAAAAACCCCCAGTATAGGTTCTAAATCAAGGATTCTCTGTACTTACTACAAAAAGTAGTTTCTTTGATTTGGAGAAGCTTAAGACATGCTAACTTTTCTAGGAAACAAAACACCTCTTCCAGGAATTGAAGCATTTAAGGTTTTAACTTTCAAAAAATTTTGAGTTCGCTTAATAAGATCAATAAATAGCTCTACTAATAAGAACTCAATGCTGAGGTATTGTCTTATACCAGTGAGACNTAATATTGTTAGCAAAATCTAAAATTACTTCTTGTTCAGATAATTTTTTAAAATGGAACTGATGTGAAACTGAATGCAAGATTGATCTCTGATAAAATAATGATAAGTATTAAAATAGGTAAAAGTATTAGTAATTGAAAAATATATCTCAAAATTAATATAATTCTATTTACAGGGGTGACTGTAAAACACAGTTTAAAATATCAAGTTTCAGGAGCTACTGGAAAGCCAAAGCTTCCCCTCAAACTGAGCAGGGAGGGATTTGACCCTGGCTGCCCACATGGTGTAAAATATCAGGCTCTTTATTTGTCTGACATTCAAGTTTTTGTTTACAGCCCAGAGCTGAAATGAAAGTCAGGGAACCAATTCGAGACATGACAAGACATATTGCCTTCCTTTTTGCATCTACATTCCTATATATCCTGTCTGGGGACAGGGCAATTGTCTGGTGGCTCTTTCCTACAAACAGCTATAGTACATGGCACAAATTTTAGGACCTTTTTAGTGTGTGATGAGGCTACAGTATCGTAAATATGGGAAAAAAAAACCCCAGTATAGGTTCTAAATCAAGGATTCTCTGTACTTACTACAAAAAGTAGTTTCTTTGATTTGGAGAAGCTTAAGACATGCTAACTTTTCTAGGAAACAAAACACCTCTTCCAGGAATTGAAGCATTTAAGGTTTTAACTTTCAAAAAATTTTGAGTTCGCTTAATAAGATCAATAAATAGCTCTACTAATAAGAACTCAATGCTGAGGTATTGTCTTATACCAGTGAGACCCTACACTGTGCGTAAAACAAAGGACAATGAATAAGACCTCAAATGTGGCCAGATTTTAGTTTTCATATACAATGTGATAAGGTCAAAACTTAAATGTTTTTAAAAAACATGTGACTGTCTTCACCATGAATATTTCAAAACACACAGGTTGTCTTCTGAAGAACTAAGATGGCATGAAAATATGAGTAATGTCACCTTCCTAAAACAGATCATAAAACCAGCTTGAAGAAAGTTTTTAACTGGATTCCATGTAGAGTCACATAGAAAAAGAGTGTTGCCCTGGTAGATGGATATCACTTTCAAATTTAGATTTCAATTCATCAAGTCATGTGAGCACATTTATTGCGTTTTAGAATTTTCAAAGTATGCACAGTCAGATTTGATCTGTACTATGTGTATCTGGATGCAGTTTTTTGCACATTTGCATTTCAGTTTTATTTTCAGTCCTTTCTAGAATACGTGACTTTTCATAGGCAAAGACACCTACTGTAGCTTTTATTACTAAATTGAAACTTTGTTTGGTTTAAAGATTATGATTGCAAGGCAAAATTACTCAAACAAAATCATGCAGAATATAATCTCCCTTGACAAATCAGTAGATCTAATGCTGTAAGGTTAGAGAAAATTGAGTTTCTCTTTGACATGGGTAGAGTTTTGAGGAAAAGATCAAGGATATCAATATTTTATTTTGGAGAGAAAATGAAACATTTACTTGTAATGTCAGACACACAATTATTATTTCACTGGTTCAGTGAGTTACCATAGCAATACAATCCAGTGGCTTTTGAAACACCTTATTTATCTTAGTGACTGAGGGGAGGGGCTATTTTATTCAGAATCAAGCTGAATCAAAATGAGAGAATATTTTTTTTTTACAATGAACAGCCGATCGCTTCACAAAATAAACTTATTAATTACAGATCCATCTTTTGAAATCAGCCTCACTTCTATAGTTAGTGCATGAATGCATTGTGAAGAGCCAAGAGTAAATCACTTGAGTGGTCACCTTTCATGTAATAAAGACCATGACTTTGAGTGAGTCTTACTTATTTTGTGGTGTTTGTGGAAACTAGAAATTGTAATGAAATTACACAGCTCATTGGTATGGGCTGGCATTAACACTGGTGTCAAACAAGTGAGAAAAAGTGCAATTGTAAATTCAGACCTTGCCTGATACATCTTTCAGTAACACGGCTTAAACTGGACTGTAACACTGGCTTTTAAAAGTAAAAACTATGGAATAAAACAAGCATCCATGTCCTCAGGAAATCAGAGATGTAGCAAAACAAAATTCAGATTAAGTAAAGCTCATGGAAAGATTTGTGTAAAAAATGACTGCTGATTAACAGAATTACTATTTGGTTATTCTGTATCTGGAAAAAGATAAGTTTTATGATTTCTCATATAACCTAAAATAGTAAAGTATAAGCCCACATACTGTATTATAAATCTTGGATGCCATATCTTCCCTGAAGATAATTATTGCAAGAGGAGACTTTTTTTTTTGAGGAATTGATTTTCCTTTTTGGTCGTACATAAAAATTTATACCAGATCGTTTGAGTGATTGGTTGAGTCTATACATTTTGCAGCACAGGCTATACTGATAAATTACATTCTACAGATGGTACCAATCTGTCAAATCATTAAATAAATTTTAACTTCACTGAATATGCTGATTTTTAATGAAATGATATCTAATAAACTATTAGACACATGGCAAACAGCTCCTTAAATACCTATTTTTCTCACTTCATAGCTACTGAGTGCTGTAGAGTGTCAATATCAGGAAATTATAGTATTATGTGTCTGAATGATCCTGAGGCTATTCAAGCAAATAACCAGTGCCTACAGTTCTTATAAAAATCAGACTGCTAACATTGCTTAGTGTTTATGATGTGGAAAAGATTAGGTTCTTAGACTCTACTAATACAAAGAAAAATCAGTTTATGGATCTAGTTATAATTGATAAGGGACAAAAGAAAAATTAACATATTCCACTAACTTCCAATGGACACCTCATTTATAAATCACTGAGTGACAAATTTGGTAAAGTTCTTTAGCAAATTAGAGGATGCATTCTCACACATGAGGAGAATTCCACCTGCAATACTGTGAATCTTTAAATTATTTTGAAAGCCTGTCCCCAGAACTCCCCTGAAATTGTGATCTATTTCAAAGTAAGGACTAGGGCACCTGACAGTATGTATGGCCAAAGTTTCACTTTGAGAGATTGAATGAGAACTTATGGAATATAGGATGCCCCAATATGGGGTCAAAGGTCAAACCTTTGTCCCAGTGGTATAATGGTAGCTAAGTATACAGTGCAGAAAAAAATGTCTAATTGAGGGAGAGGTTATTTTAGACTGAACTTCTGGGAGTTTTATGTTTTGTTTTGTTTTGTTTGTTTGTTTGTTTTTTTTGGTTGTTTTTTTTTGTTTGTTTGTTTGTTTTTTTGTTTTTTGTTTTTTTGTTTTAGGAGAAAATTCTCTACTGACCTATATGATCTTGATAAAGGCTAAGAAATATAAGGATTACTTCAACCCAAGAGAACATGTGATATGTATCTATGTATCATGTGCCCCCCTGCCCCTGAGCATGAGGCTTGTTGCTTTTTTTCAGACTTCTATATTTGACAAAATCATTCTGTCATGTGAACATGTCAGCGAAGATGTATGAAGCAATACTTGGTCAATATTATGTCTTATGTTACTTCAAAGTGAACAATAATCTCCAGTTATAGCCTGAGTAATACTAGATAATTCTAGCATGAATAATCATCAGCTCCAAGGTTTCTTTTTTAGTACTAGGTTGTGTCTAAACTAATATAGAGTTTCTTCCTATGTTCTGCTCACACAGGCCTTAATTTGGATATGGTAATTCTCCCATCTGTAATTAAACCCTGGAGTTAAAGAGCATAACAAGCAAAAACTGGGAGAACAGCCCTGGGGATATTAAGACTGATCTTTCTAACAGATGGTGTAGGCATGGAGTTTAATACTGAAAAACATAATGCTTTACTCTGTCATTTTTAGTAGTGCTTCCAAATGCTTTGACCTCTGTCACACCATTGCTTAAAGGCACTTGAATCTTCTGTTTCATACAGCTCCCTCTGACAGAATAAGGATGGCTGAAGTGGCAAGGAAACAGACCCACATGCACTTTAGGGAGGCCTGTTAGACTGCCAGAGAAAAGTAAAAAGAAAGACATACAATTGCGAACAAGGCTGTCAGCATAAATTATAATCAGTCCATGCTGTATTTAAAGTTGATAGCAGACTTTTAAACAGACTGCTAACGTTTAATGAGAGCTGTGACTATACGTGAGGTTTTTGCCATTGCCAGAGCAACTGCACAGTCATGTTGATGTCCTACCCAGATTTTCCTTAAAGTTCTGGCTGATAACATCAAAGCTGGAGAAAAAACAAAACCCTTGAAGTCTTGAAGTATAGACAAAGGGAACGACCCAGCATCTGAAGCCCTGTGTACTGGGGAGCCATGTGCCTGCTGAGATTAGGAAACTCCTCATTGCTGAAGGTGCCATCAGCAATAGCTTCTGGCTTTGGTCTGGTTCTTGGAAATTCACACTAAGTGGCCCTTCCAACATAAAATATCTGTCTGCAGAACCCCCCTCCACAGCTAATAGTTCAGACAGATGTTTAAGAGAAGTGGATGTTGGGTAACTAAGCTCAGCACATTGCTGCCCTTCCTCTCCAAAAGGAACATCCTTGAGCTGAAGTGATTGAATAACAGTGGACATCTGACTGTGGGTCTGCAGGCTGGGCAGTGCCAGAGCAGCCAGGGGCTGCCCTCTGCCAATCCCAGCTATTCCAGCTGGCTCCAAACAGTTTGGGAGCAGGCAAACCCCAGGCCTCAACTACCTGTTCAGCAAGGTAAAGGTCAGGATATGTTGTACATCCTTTTATCTTCTTGAACATTTATGGTGAACTGTCAAAATTTGTGTAGTATTACTTGTCTAAAAGAATTAAGTTTAACACCACAAGAAAAATCTGATTCTCCTGATAAAAGTTTTAATCTTTCTTTTAATTATTTGTGTTTGAAGGCAAGAGTGGTTTTGTTTGGATTAATAGCAAGATGTCTTAAGAGTTTTTCTTCTCCATAAGGTTTTGATTAATTTTATTTTCTCAGTACAGGGGTTCTCATGAGGTATCTTTTCAGCAGCTGCCCTGGAGATGCATAGTTTATGAAATGAAAAATAAAACAGGTCTGTGTATTTCAGTAAATATATCAATCAAGATATGGTGCATATTTAGTCCCCAAACATTGCTTTATTTTCCTATTAGATTTCCTTTCCTTTCATGAAAGGAAATTAAATCTTGAAAATGGAGAAGAAACTCTCACAAATACTTTGGAAGGGAGATACGATTTAAAAAAAGAAAATTTGGAAATGGAGTGACTACAAGAGAATGGACAAAATGAGGTGCATTGAAAAAGAACTGAAACTTACCAAAATTAACTACACTGAAATCCCCAACTCAGGGAACAAAGTCAAATGAAAAGACAGGAGAAGAAACTGATGAAATGAAATGCTTAAAGAAAAAAATTTCAGCACTGAAGGAAACACAATGAAATGGCATGGGATGACAAGAAGCGCAGGGAAATGGACCAAAATTTGCCAAATTAATCCTCTTTGAAATCACAAGATTTCACTTCCTTTCATGAAATAAAGAATTCCCTTTAAAAATAAAATCTCAAAGTCAGAGACCAAAGTGAAACAAACTGACTGGGGTGGACATGTAATGAAATAAAATTAAATAAAATAAAAAAAGGGAAAATTCTGAAATGTGATCATTGTAATCAAATGAAATGAGATGACATGAAGTGCTCCCCTTTGCATGCCTTTTGTAGTTTTCGTTTGCCTTGAGCTCTAGGCTTTGTGGTTTTCTGAACCATAACAAGCATAACCCTAACCCTAGGCAGAGCTCTCAAAACAGTGTTCCACCAAGCTGGTGCCAAGCAGAAAGACAAGGAGGTAGGTGTGCCATGCACCTCTTGGCATGCCTTTTGCAGTTGCAGTGTCCCTGGACTCTGGGATTTGTAATATTTTTCAACCCTAATCCTAAGGGTAACCCTAACCCTGGGTGGAGCAGTAAAAGCAGCCTTGGACTGAGGCTGATGCCAAGCAGAAAGGCGTGGAGGGAGAAATGTTAAAGCAGTGCTGTGCTCCGCATTCTTTTTGCAGCAGCAGTGTACCTGGAGCTCTGGGCTTTGTGGTTTTCTTAACCCTAGCTGTGCATCTAACCCTAACTCTAAGGGTACGGTAAAAGCAATGTTGTTGGACGCTGGAGAAAGGCAAAGAAAATGCAGTGAAAAGGACCGAAACACACCAAAATTGTTCCCACTGAAATCCCTGATCTCCTTTTATGAGCAGGTGACCCGCCTGGTAGATGAGAGGAAGGCTGTGGATGTTGTGTACCTGGACTTCAGCAAGGCCTTTGACACTGTCTCCCACAGCACACTCCTGGAAAAGCTGGCAGCCCACGGCTTGGACAGGAGCACTCTTTGCTGGGTTAAGAGCTGGCTGGATGGCTGGGCCCAGAGAGTGGTGGGGAATGGTGCTGCATCCAGCTGGGGATCAGTCACCAGTGGTGTTCCCCATGGATCAGCTGGGTCCTGTGCTATTTAATGTCTTTATTGATGATCTGGATAAGGGGATTGAGTCCACCATCACCAAATTTGCAGATGAGACCAAGCTGGGGGATGTATCAATCTGTTGAAAGGTAGGAGGGCTCTGCAAAGGGACTGGACAGGATGGATAGATAGATAGATAGATAGATAGATAGATAGATAGATAGGCTGAGTCCAACAACATGAAATTTAATAAGTCCAAGTGCTTAGTCCTGCATTTTGGCCACAATAACCCCTTGCAACTTTACAGGCTGGGGTCGGTGTGGCTGGAGAGTGCCCAGGCAGAAAGAGACCTGAGGGTACTGCTCGGCAGCTGGCTGAACATGAGCCAGCAGTGTGCCCTGGTGGCCAAGAAGGCCAATGGCACCCTGGCCTGTATCAGCAACAGTGTGGCCAGCAGGAGCAGGGAGGTCATTCTTCCCCTGTACTCAGCACTGGTGAGGGCACACCTTGAGTGCTGTGTCCAGTTCTGGGCCCCTCAGTTTAGGAAGGACATTGAGATGCTTGAGCACATCCAGAGGAGGCAACAAGGCTGGTGAGGGGCTTGGAACACAAGCCCTGTGAGAAATGCTGAGTGAGCTGGGGTTGTTTAGCCTGGAGAGGAGAAGGCTCAGGAGAGACCTCTACAGCTTCCTGAGAGGTGGTTGTTGTCAGGTGGGGGGTGGTCTCTTTCTCCAGGCAACCACTGACAGAATGAGAGGACACAGTCTCAAGCTGCGCCAGGGGAAGTTTAGGTTAGATGTCAGAAAATAAATTCTTCACTGAAAGCATGACTGGGCACTGGAATGGTCTGCCCAGGGAGGTAGTGGAGTCACTGTCCCTGATATGTTTAAAAAAAGACTGGACGTGGCACTAAGTGCCATGGTTTAGTTGATGAGGAGGTGTTAAGTTAGGTCATAGGTTGGGCTTGATGATCTCAAAGGTCTTTTCCAACCTAGTTTGTTCTGTAATTCCGTGATTTTGACAGAATCAGCATGTAAGTCAATAATGTTATACTCCCTTGGCACGGGTGACAATGTCACAGAAGATCAATAAGAAAATCCCAGGTGAGATTGCAGAAGCTGACTAATGAAAATACTTTAAATGCTATTTTAATACTGTCTTTATGTGGGAAATAGATTTCCCATGAAATTAGTTTCTTTTCTAGTTTATTGTAAAGAATTTTGTCTTATGCAGTACTAGCAGCTCATTTCAGGTTTATAATTGCTTTTATTTGTTCTTTCATCACTTACTTCTCTTGACCATGCTGGGTAAGTCTTGGCTCAGTATCGTACATCTGGTTCTCTCTTCATCAGCTCCAGCGTGTGAGTGTGTGGGAATATTTAAGTTTTCAGACGTTATTCATGTTCTGCAGAAATAGAAAACAAACAAACAAGCAAAGCAAGAAGTAGCTTCCAAAATGAAGTGCTCTCTCCCCACCATACATGGTACTTAATGAATAAACTTTCTCAGTATTCATTTCTCTGGGGAAATATGAGCCAGATTTGGGTTAGAGTTTGACTTCCTAAAACTCTGGGTGCTTGGACTCATGTTTTGGGTTGGCCTGTTTTAGACAGGTTTAAATACTGAAATACTTTCTCATATATATTGTGGCTTTATATTTTTTGTGTTATTGTTACTATTGTTTAGACATGACCGTCAAAGGCTCTAAATCATACCTTATGACTGGGTAAACAAATAGTTATTATTATAGACTCTTAAAATCAGCAGAGCACATTTCTCTGTGGCTGAAATCCTGATGCTTCCTCCATGTGGATCTGATGTCAGATCAGAGATGTATAATTCTAGGACAATAAGTTCACTTGGGAAATGTCAGAGAATTTTAGACCTTGGGAAGCTACAATCCTGTAAAAATAAAATCAGTAGAACCAGTCCTCAGATGAGGTCTCTCATAATCTCTCCTGATTTACAATCTCTTAGCTAATGAAATTCTTAATAATTAATAAATAAACTTCTGGGTGTCTTGCAAAGCAACCCACAGAAGCAATCGTATCATTATAAAAAATAATGCTCATAAAGAGGTCCCTCTAATTTTACTTAATAACAGTGAAGGGAACTAAGAATGCTGATATTTGCTACTCTAACTTCATAAAAATTTCATAAAAATAGATCTCTTTCAATTTTCTTTTCTCTGGTTCTTTTTCTTGATGTAGAACTGGATGGTTAAATTAGTCATAGAGAAAGATTATTTCCATGCTTTTCTAGCTGCATTCATGTTTTGGATATGGCTGAACAATATATCTGAGTAATTAATCCAAATAAAACTATTTCTAGTATTCCTTAGTAAACTGTCTTTTAATCCTATGGACACAAGGTCAAAGGCAACATAAAATCTTGCACTATTTGGTTTTACTGTCTACTTTCAGAAACAGGTAACAGAAAAATTTAATATATTTATCTTTATTAGTGGAGTTACACATTCTCTGTAAAAACAAAACATTAGATAGGGAAAATAAGCAGAGGAAAAAGGAATACAAATTATTGCACAAATGAGCATCTGTTTAGAAATTTCTGAGTTTATCTGAATGTGTTTGAATGCTTATTGTGTTTGAGATTGGTTGACACTTTCAGAAAGTGATGAGGTATGCATGACCCATCTTGTAAACTCCATTTTGTATGCTAAAAGCATAAATCATTAACCAGAATGAGTTATTTTGCAGCTGACATTCTCACTTGGCCACATTTAAGGAGCAGACTATGCTGTCCATTGAATTTATGAAAGGTTAACTCGATGATTTCAGATGTTCTTAGGATACTAATTATACTACAAAACCTCCTGAATCTCTAAAAACTGAGAGGGTGCAGGTTTTTTTGTTTGGGGCTGTAGGGTTTTGGGTTTTTTGTTTGTTTTTAAAGGAGACTGGAGCTCAGGAATACAGTGTTTCAATCCACAAAGATTTTATTTTATTACTGGAGAAAAAGTCTTTTTACTAAACTGTTAAATTGAAACATATGGATTCCTAGAACATTATTTTATCTTGCTCACTAACCATGGACTTTTATTGCCTGTTTAAACATTTATGGAATAATTTTATTGTCAGTTTACAAGCTGAGCATACAAAGCAAATATAGATGGGGCTATTCCTGCTTTTTCAGTTCCATTGAATAAAGTATACTAGCTCTTATGAAATCACTCTTGATTGCATGCAGTGGAAGAGTTTGCCATGAGTTCTGCATGTGTAAAGTTCTCTTAGTCATCTTCAGACTAGAACCAGCCTTTCTGGAAACATCTATTTTACATCTTGAACATTTCCTCTGCCTCCACTGCAGGCACAGCTCTCATACTCTTAGAGTGCAGCACTGAGTATGTTGCCATAAAGAGACTTCTTTTTTAACGAGGACATCCTCAACTGCATTGTCAAAGAAGAAAAGTGAGAGAAAAGATACTGAAGAAGCACCAAGATGAACTGGTATTTATTTCAACTATCAGCTATTGGAAACAGGTTTCTAGTCATAAATAATGATATAAAATCCCTCTTAAATGTACAAAAGAGGAAAGGATCTCTATCAAAGACAATTATTCTGATGTTAAGTGTCTGACATTGAAAGCTACATTGGCCCTTGAGTGGTACCAGGTTAGGAAGGTACTAGGTTACAAAGAACTAAAGGCCAGAATGAAAAGGCCACAGCAGAAATGAGCAGTGCAACACCTACTGCTGCACAGTAGGTGGAAAGAAGTAGCATAACTGGTTTAGACTACACCCAAAGAAACCCAAGGCTGAAGGCGGATGAGTACATTCAGAGCAACCAGTAGTCAGAAAAAAAAAATGTAGTTAAAAGACAGTGGCTGCCCAAAAGTACAAATATAAACAGTCGAAATGATTCATGTATATAAACATTTCATAGCTATATTCAGCAACAGCAGAAGATTTGACTAATTCAAGAAGAGAATTTGTTGGAGGGACCTGTGATAAAATTGTATTACTAAGTTCTCTTACAGTTCTAAATTCATGATGGTTGAAGGTTGTAACCTTTTTTTGTTGTTTTGATATTAATGAGAAATTACCTCTGCTTCATTCTTTACACTTATAAAAATAAAGCAACTTCTCAAATACTAAAGCAGTGGTTATTGAACTTCATTTGATGTAGTTCAAAGAGTTCAACTCCTTTTTATATCCGGAGGATTGAAATTCATCCTTAACTGCAGCAATTTATTTTGGAGTATATCCAGCTACTTAGCCATAAACTGTCTCAAAAGATCTCTAATCTGCTCATGCTGCAGTGAATGTAGGGTCCATAATTAAAATTTCAGCTAGTGAGAGAGTTTAAGCACAGTTTAATCCCAACAGAGATTAGAGTGCCTATGTTGAAAGACAGATGTGCCCAAGGACATCTTACTGGTGTTATCAAATGGCTGCTTGACATGGAAAATGGCAAACTTTGAGCAGGGATTAGAACTGGGGACTTCCCCTTTCCCAGGGGTAAATACATAGTACTGCTATTGTTGCATGTACACTTACTACTGCATTCACTATCATTACCAGTACTATTATTTTTGTGAGGTTACCCTATTCACTAAAGCTTTTGGTATCTCTTAAGAGACTTTAAAATGAAGATTAATTATGTTGCTGTCGTCCAACTTGTACCTCTATATTCCCAGAAGAATACTTGAAACAAAATGTTTTGAACTGTATTCAATAGTTCATTGCCTCTTCACAATATTTAGGCATGATTTGCTTCTTTTCTCTTTCATGCAGCTTCTCAGAATATGATGAAATATTTATCTGAGGTTTTGAGATTAAATTGAGTGTTATAGCTTGCAATATAGATATAGAATTTAAGAAAAACATGTAATAATTGCTTTGTGTCTTTTATCTATGCTTCACTCCTGTAAGAAAGCTAAGCAAAAATTTTCCTCCTCAAAGATCAGTCAAAGGATGTCATTAAGGAAGACATTCTTGTATCAAATATACGTTTGAAGAATTTTGAGTGCCCGAATATCAGAAATTTCATCTTTTACAGCTCCCAACAGCTGCAACTATGTTGAAATTATGCATTCTCCTGGAACTAGATACTACTTATTTACAAAAAAACTCATATTGGGAAAGTCACAGAAATTCTCATTTTATCCTGATCTATCAAAAAAAAAGTGCTGTGTGATGTGTTTAGCTCATACCAGTCAATGTAATGGTCTCAATCTATGAACAAAGAAAACAAGATTAAAACCATCTGCAGAGCTGTGGCTACCCCTAGAAGAGACATCTATCTGGCTTGATCTCTGGTGATATTGTACCACTTACAAATATAGCTGTGGCCTGCAGCTGGCTCAGAAGGCCCCACAGTCTGAATCCTCTGATGTTCTCACCTCTGCAGTGTGCCTGAGAGCAACTGAAACATGCAGAGTCAGAAGGAGCTTTTGCAATTTTGTCTTGAAGGTAAGCATGCAGTACTTGCAGCCCTGACCTCTGACTGTGAATCAATGTGAAGCACTGCCTTGCATGAATTCAAGCTGCCTCCTGTCCAGCCATGCCAAGGTAGCAAAGTCCTGCTGGGATGTCTGCACTCTATTTCTCCAGGAGCTGAAGAAAATACAGTGGGCAGGTACATAAAAATACAGGTATAAAAAAAATACATGTTTTGTCCTTACAAAAATAAAAAGATAAAAATTTTAAAAAATGTTTTCTCAGCATTCTAAGCAACCTAATATTGGTATTAAACTCCTTTGTACTTAGTCGATTTTCTAGATGCATGAAACATTTTATGATTTCAAGCTCTGCTTCAAAAGACTGTCTTTTATAGGGATTCATATCCTGGTTCATTTGTATTCCTCCTATATTGATGCTAATGGAAGCTCCAGGAAGGGACAGGTAGGTTTGAACTTTTAAATTTCTTTTGAGGAGAAAGCATGCTCAGCTTTGCAAAGCTTAATAATGCCTGTGCTGTGGCATTACCAACCTTGCTCTGTGCAAATCTTGATGTTTCTTGGACAGGTGTCCTCTCAGAGGCATCCAGTGAGAAAAAGGTTCTTTTTGGCTGCCTGCAAATCAATATAAGTCCACCACCATTTCAATTTTGGATCTATTTTGGGCTCATCTGTTGTCACAGAATGAGGTGCTTATTTGGCATTACTTTTAAATGGAATGACATCGGGTCCTTATTAGTGTCAAGCTTTGATGCCTAAGAATAATATAAAAATAGAGCAAATGTTTATTTTATATATGCTTTATTTAACAGACCTATGTTTCAGTATTTGGATGTAAGAAAAAAAAAAAAAGGCACCAAAAGAGTGACCACCTATTGCTATGCAATACATTGTGTCCCTATGGTAAAGTATCCTGCCCACCTGCACTGTCTTTGCTGTTCTGTCTTGTATCCACTCCATGACTTAGACTGATGCCCAGCACAGTGGGGTCATGATGGGATGGTGTGGCTGATATTTCACATTAACTCTGCTGTTTTGGGATCTTTGTGCACAGGAGAAACAGGCTCTTATGATGCCAGAATATTATGCAGAACTCTTACACCTGTTGTAGTTAACTTGTTCTGATAATGGTGATGTTTGCAATACAAATATCCTGCTCAGGCACTTTCTGTCTGGAGTGAAACCATGTGGCTGGAATGTGTTGAAAGCTCTTTTGAGCAAGCACTGTCTGTTCTGAATTTGGCTAGTGTAAAGGGAGTAAGCTTAGGACCCGAAGGCATTACAAACCATGATAAGAATGAGAAGCTGAAAGCAGTAATGGAGAAGGACTGTTAACTGGAATATTGAAAATTCTGTGACACATTTGCTTTATGGTATTTTTAGCAAAAATATTACAGTACAAAAAAGAACTCTCTAAAAGAGCTGACCTAATACAAATGATATGAGGTTATTCCACCATTATTATTTATTTCTTTCTTTTTGTACTTGCAATAATTCAGGTGCTTTCCAGACAGAAAAGCTGCAGGCCCTGCCCCAAGGAGCTTACAATCTAAAGGTGGACAAGGAGAGAGATGTGAAGGAGAGAGGGTCTACAGAGCAGTCAAGAGGCCAAGATGGAAACTAACTAATCAAATATGATTTGAACACATTGTTGCAAAGCTATACAAACTATTTTTTAATTATCACTCTTATTTCCCATTTTGGTTTATCTGTATCTGCCGTGACACAAACAGGTGTGGAGGAAGGAAACTTTCAATATGTGAGATCAGAGAGAGTAGCACATGTGTAAAGTAGAGCTGGAAAACTCACCTTAAAGTACAGACATGAGAGGAGTTTGCCTGGATTTCCAAGACACAGTTCAGTACCAGAACAATTTAGATTCAAAATGACATGGCTTTAGGTCAGGTCCTATAGGTTTACATGGGATAGATTCCATCAGAAATATAAATGACTCCATGCATCTGGAAGTTCCGTAATACATCCTAATATGAACTACAAAACGTATCATGACAGAGCTGGGGAAGTTAAGAACAAAATAACAATAGTTTTGTGGTACATTTAAGGGGGAAAGAATGGTGTTGAAAGTTGGGGGTGGTTATTCTTATGCCAGTTGTAAAATGAATTTTTTAATAATGTAGGACACCAGCCAACGATTAAAAAACCCCACAATGTTTAATTTTAAGAATACTGGTTTTAACTAAGACAGTAAGTCACTCATCAGTTATGAAAAATACTATTAGATTTTCTTTATACATTTAGGTATCTATTATAAAACATCCAGTCAGGTTCCCCCAAACTGTAAAATTGTCAAAGAAACTCCCTTAAGGCTTGCCTTTTAAAACTTCTCAACAAATTGCCATATTTATTCAAGTATTCAGGGGAATCATTGTATGCTTGTTTATTCCTGAAGTATCTTTCCCTTAGCAAACACAGGTGTACT
>VZTT01031757.1:0-17912 GCA_013400855.1 Buphagus erythrorhynchus | reverse complement strand
AAAAAAAAAAAAGGAAAGCATATAAATTGCTGTTAGCATCTATATAAATGAGCTCAACATCCATGTCAATATAAATTGGACCTCAGACAAGGCAGTGTTGGGACCTCAAGCATTGTCTTTACAACCCTCGACCACTCAAGGTATAATCAAGAATGATTTCTCTTCACCTAACATGAACTGTAGTTGCATGCTTGAAAAATTCTGCTTCTCATGGTGAATCATAGAGCCTCCCCAATGTTTTATGGTTTGTTGAGCACTGATGCTCCCCATGTGAAGGGCTGAGCTGTGCAGCTGACAAACCTGTGTGCACAGAAGTCCCTCTATCAACACTGAGGGGCCTATAAAAAGGCTTGCCATAAAAACAGTGAGCAGTTATGCAGGGCTTTGTGAATCTGAAGCTCTGCATGAGTTTTCTCCAAGAGTCAACTTTTAAACTAAAGTGAAAGCTTGTGATAAAGGCCAAAGGGCGACTCCAGCCCCCAAAACCCTGCGGCTGTATTTCATCAGATGCCCAAGAAAACACTAATTGCAGGATTTCTCCTCTGACAGCACACAACACAGAAGCTCACTGAAAAGATGTGTGAAGGCATGGTGCTGTCCCAGCACAAACCACCATGTGGCTCTTCAGCCTCACAGTCAGATCAAACCTGGGTGGGTGGGAATAAAAGAAAACAGACAGAGAGAGAAAAATTTAAAAAATAAGAGAATGAGAGATGGCACAGAAAGGTACAGCCATTCTTCAGCCTGTTGAGTCATGTCAGAGAATGTAAGAAGAACCTTTCAGACTGTTTCAGCAGAAGGCACTACATGTAAGGGTTAAGATGTTGTTAGCTCTTCTCTCAATAGTTGTGCAACCACAAGAAAAACATCAATGCAATCAACTGCTTTCTGATAAGCACCTACTCAGGACAATTTCAGGTGAGGTGGGTGGAACAGGAATTTTACATTATTTAAAAATAATGTAAAAAATGTGCCAAAAAAAGTGTAGTTTACATGTAATACATGACTGAGAACAAAAGAAAGGAAAAGGTAAGCATTAATGCCTCATTTGATGATTTTACTGTCCAAATTCTGCTACAAGCAGTCTTGTATAATGTCTGTTTCTTACAGGACTTCTCATACTCTTCAGCACAGTACTTCATGTTGCCATGCCACACCAGAGAAGTTTGTCTGGAGCCTACAGTCTCTCTGGGATTTTTTTGTGTTTACTTGATGATACAGTAACAAAGCCATGCCCCATAGATGGGCAGTGTAGTTTCAAAAAGGAGACTGAGAAGAGAATTTTACATATTGGCCACCTGGATTGTTGCCTTCTGAGACTTCCTCAGTGAAACCTGAATGTCCTCCTGCTCTACTCATGAATCACCTATTCCTGCTGGCCTTACTGCTACTGAGGACAGCCCACCATGCTTTGTCACCTGGGAGTATCAAGACAAAAAGCCTGAATTTTCTAATTAAGCAAACAAGTTCTAAACAATAAAGATTTAGATGCTTTGCTACCTCAGTTAGTAAGGTAGCTAGAGATTTCATGACAGATCATTCTCATTCGTGTCTTCATTCTCAAGACATAATTAGGGTACTTGAAGCATGACCTCTGCTAATATTACTTCAGCTTTTGGTGCCAGAAGGCTGAGTGCTCACTGAGGGCATGAAAGGATTATAATCCTGTCTCAGTAACACCACATATTTACAGCAAATGGCTGTTTTAAACATGATGGTTTATTTACTGTATCATCATCCTCAGACTACTGAGTCCATGTCAGAAATCAGAGAATTTTCCAACAGTGACCTCCGTAACCACATGTGAGGCATGATGTGAGAAGTCATGTGGTGGAAAAAAACAACTATTACACCATTAAACCTGACACATTCAGGGGACAGCTTAGCAAGAAGAATGGCAGAATGATTTAAATTTGGCTCAAGGACTGCACAACTTTGTGCTGCTCTCCATCTCCTCTCAGAACCTCTGAAAACTGAACAAAACCCAGCCAAGCTGTGATGATAAATGCTTTTTTTTGGTGCAAGATGAATCTAATAAAAGTTTACAAAATGTGGTATATGTTAAAAACAAAATAAAGTAACAGCTGACAGATAGGAGTTCCAACTAGATGAATACTGCAGGTCTCACCTGAGGGTGACGTTGCTAGAATTCCTTCCTCTAACAACTCTGCTTCTCCCATACCAGCTTCACTCATGGCTTGGGTTCAGAAGTAGTATTTGTCTGTAAGTGGTACTAGAGATAGGGATCTTGGTGCATTTTGTCTACTTTTTGGTGTCCTCAACTCATGTCTCTAATGTGTATTCTGACAGAACATCTCCACAATCTGGTTCCCTTCCAGGCTAAGCCAAGGCTGGAGTTGAAAAATCCACCACCTTCAGCAGTTCTGAAGGCTCTGTGACAGCAGCAGAGTCCACAGCTTGCAGATGTGAATATAGAGCTGGACCCATTTCAAGATGCCAAACCTGCAGGATTTTGGGGTATAAAAAGAGCCTTAATAAACACAAAGCAAATTCTGTCCAGCAAAGCAATGTGGTTCCTAACATAGCACATAATGGAGACACTGTTTCAAGGTTGGCCATTTAAGAAAAAAACTCAAGCATTCTGGCACGGAATCATCTGGGAGTCTGCTATGAGCACTGCCTACCACTCACATGTGCTTAGAAGAGGTGCTTAGCATTAAAGGTTTGCTTTTGTCTCTTCCTACCTGGCTGGTGAGCTCTGCAGTACATTTCCTACAACTTTTTTCTATGACTTTGAGTCCTTTGTGTCTCTTCTTGTTTAATAAATCCCTCCTACAGTCTGTGGGAAGTAGTCAGGTGCTATGTGGACCGGGATTAAGGAATGTGCTTACTGACTTGCAAGATCCTATTAATATTCTTCAAGTTTATTTGCCAAAGTTTACAGTACTCCTAATTAATAATCATTTAAAAAAATACAGACCTTGCTTTTTTGCCCTTTAGTCCACTTTGCAGCAGCCTCCATAATACAGGAGAAGAACAAAAGATTGACTGTTAAAAAAGCTGTATGTTTTCAATCAAAGTAATAGGGAGTTGTGTATCCAAATTAAAGTCCTGCTCTGAAATTCTCAGCTAAAATGCAACAACCTTCCCCCTGGCACCAAAAAAATCATCCAGTGCAGCATGCCACAACAAACTTGATGCTAATGGCTTTTTTACAAAGCTCTCATTTGAGCACAGGGGTCACAAAGAATACAGTACATATAGGCAGAGGGTATTCTCCTCTCCTAAGCCTAATGTGAGATAATGCAAGTCTTCAAATAGGAGAAGAATCACAGCTCCAGGCTTTAAATTATTTTTTTGTTGTCTTCTGATGTAAAGGAGCCCGAATGCTTTCCCATCTGAGTAACTTTAACCTCAAGGCTTTAATCTACTACATAGAATTCTCTGTTTTTCAGCTATACTGGCTTCCACACTCAGCTATTTTTTTCCTGAATTATGTGCAACCACTAAGGCCCTCTTCAGTATCTATTACAGGATTCCATCAATAGTTTAGGGTATTTATTGACGGCACTGACAGTCTTTTGTCTGTAAAATGCTTTAGTCATATAGAGAAAGAAGTCTCTGTTACTGACACAAAATAAAATCTGCCCATTTCAGCATTTCTTTGGCTACTGTAAATCCTTTGGAAATTGTCTATGGTATTGATCAGTTCAGAACTAGGCACAGATTTTTTACTACTAAAAATCCAGTATTAAAATAAAAGAATGTAAGCAACTTTCATTAATCTCACGGGAATTTTCTCTTCTTTTAAAAGGGTTAATGGAGGGGTTGATGAGCATAGTAACATGTATGACAAATTATATTCTTTGGCATGCATTGGGGCCTTTGGCAACCTCTATGTGAACCTTAAGTACTAAAGCTACATACACCTCAGAACACCTTCATCACGTTGATCTCTGCTGTTTGCAGATACTTAATTGCCCCTAGCTGGGAATCTCCGTGTCTTTGTTTTAATGGTTACGTAGGGATCACTAATTTAATTTTTTTATTGCTTTTGGACTGAGATAAACCAAGAAGATTAAAAGGGGGGAGAGAGAGGGAAATAAAACCCAAGAGATGGCTACAGTTGCTTATCACCCTCTGACAGAGGTCCAGCCTGTCCCTGAGCAGTGACTGGCAGGCCCCAGCCATTTCTCCCCAGTTTATATACTGAGTGTGATAGTCTATGGTATGAGAATATCCCTCTGGCCAGGTTGGGCCAGCTGTCCTGGCCATGCTTCCTCCCAGCTTTCTTGTGCACCTGCTCACTGGCAGAGCATGGGAAACTGAATAGTCCTTTAATAAGAGAAAACACTACATGGCTACAAAATCCAAAGCAGCGTTATACTAGCTACTAAGAAGAAAATTAACTTTATCCCAGCTGAAACCAGCACAATACCATGACTGATTGCAATTCAATTAATATGAAATTCCAACATTCTGAACGAGACAGAGGAAAGAATCCAAGAAAGAACCAAAATATTAACAGAAAAAGAAGAGCAACAGTCTCATTAGTCAGATGCTGCTGCTGATAGGAACACTCCCATGTGTTGCACAAGCTGTGTTAAACATGGATCATACAGTTGCTATCTGATGGATACAACAAAATCAGTCACTTGTTCAAGTCAGTTCTGGTCTAATTCAGGAAAAAAGCAGTCAAAATTAGCCAAATCCATAGGTGTGACTTTCAGAGGTGCTGAATGCTCTGGCCTCTCATTGTTGCTTGTGGGTAATAAGCCACTCAAGCAACTTTTGTGAGAGCCTCTCACAGAGGCTCTACACAGAGGAAAATCAAATTAGCACAGAACAATCACAATTTATTGACTCCAAATTGTGTGCATTTGTTATATTTGTGTGTGTAAAGAAATATATGTATGTATAGCAGGAAGTCAAGGAGGGTAACTTATATGTTTAGATTTATTCATGGCCACAGTGCTTTTCTAAAGACTGTTTCTTTGTCACCTACTTCCCTTGGTCATTTCAAATGTTTAAACATTTCAATTATTGCACTTACTCTGAAAATGAGCTCTTTCTGCAGCGTATTACAGAGCAGCTCAGAAACATCTTCCCTAATCCATAGGAAGTTTGGACAAAAATGTGAAGCTTTAGGTGAAAAATTATATATATTGCTTCAAGCTGTTGATTTACTTTCTTAAATGTTTCAATAGCCCAGACATGCTGTTTGTCTTGTATATTGTGTGATGCACTCTGGTCTTGGGAATGGGGACTATAAAATTGCTTTCATTGGGGATCAAATATAGAAACAAGAGGTCTCACAGAATAGTTTGAGTTGGGACTTCTAAAGCTCATCTAGCCCAATCCCCCTGCAATAATCAGGGACAGCTTCAACTAGACCAGGTACCTGAACTATAACTCCCAGAAGATAGTTCAGTAGTGTTTTCTAACTAAATCAGTTTTTCACAGAATGGTTTTGGTTGAAAGGAACCTTAAAGATCATCTCATTCCAATTCCTCTGCCATAAGCAGGGACATCTTCCACTAGACCAGGCTGCTCAGAGCCCATCCAACCTAGTCTGGAACATTTCCAGGGATGGGGCATCCACAGCTTCTCTGGGCAACCTGTGCCAGTGCCTCACCACCCTCACAGTATGGAATTTCTTCCTAATGTTAAACATACCCTTAAGGCCATTGCCCCTTTTCCTATCACTATATTCCTCTCCTGACACAGTGATTTTTCAGATTCAGCATAATGGCTCCACTGTCTTTTCTCACCAAGATTTTGGTTATAATGCAGTCACAGGCTTTCTCCAACACCACGTTTTGTTCCTCTGTCTCCTCCATGCTGTCCTTGATGTGACTTTGGGCCTAGGCTTTGCCTTGGAAGGGACCTCGATGCTTGCAGTCCACTTGGTTCTTTACAGTGACACTGTGTGTCACAAAAAGCTCAAGGACAGATTCTTCAATAATTGGAGAATCTGGAAAGAACAGAAGACAATTGAAGGCTGCAGCTGCAAACTTGACACCTATCCTGTATCTGCAAGTTCCCAGAAAAAGTGGTCCAAAACTGGGCCCCTCATACACTCCTTCATGTTTTTACTATCAGAATTTGGTATTTTGTGAAAGTCTTCAGGGACACTCAAAATTTTGTCTTATGTTTTGATTGATCATGTTTTCAATCGGTTGATTTAGTTCTGTTTCTTACACAGTGAGTCACCCGCCCTCCTTTAGTTGTTCACCTCAGCAGAAAAAGAGGGAACTCTGGGAAGTAGCAAATCCCAAAGCCCCACATTTCCCCAAGACCTAGAGATTTGATTCCAGGCAGTTTCTCTGTTTTGTAAAGCATCTTTCTGCTGCTACTCTAGGCACTTTCCCTAAAGTCCCATGGGGATATATACCAAAGATGACAATAAAGACAGTAGAATCAGAGTTGGTAAAGAAAATGCTCCCTCATTTGTAGCAGAAAAATATGGGGGCTTGATGAGGATGTCTTGTACATGATAATAAAACCTGAACAAAAAACAACAGGTTCTCAGTACTTGAAGGGAGCCTACAAGAGAGATGGGGAGAAATTATTTACTAGGGCATGTAGTATCAGGACAAGGGATAAAGGCTTCCAACTGAAAAGGAGCAGCTTTAGATTAGATGTTAGGGAGAAATTCTTTACTGTGAGGGTGGTGAGGCACTGGAACAGGTTGCCCAGAGAAGGTGTGGATGTCCCATCCCTGGCAGTGTTCAAGGCCACAGGAACGATGGGGCTCTAAGCAACCTGGTCTAGTGAAAGATTGGAACTAGATGATTTTTAAGGTCCCTTCCAACCTGAGCCATTCTATGATTCTAAACATACTTGTTGTTTTTTATTTCTTTCTTTATTTTTGTCACACAACGTGTAGTTTCAGAAAACATAATTCTGTGCTGATACTTAGGAAAACCCACTCTCCCTATACCAAATCTTTGCTGTGGATGTATTTTCACTGCAGCACAGGTGTGATAAACATTCAGTGTGGCAGACACAGCATCCGTGCTCCTGTTTGTCCTGCCAGTGGACAAACCAGCGCTGCCCTGCTCCAGCTGGCAGAAGAGGCTTTTTGCCACGTTGAACGCCCATCTGGTGCCATCTGCCTGCCAAGAGCCGAGTCATAAAAATAAAATAAAAAATAAAATAGAAATAATAAAAACATTGCTCTCACTCTATTTCAACTGTAGATAAAGAAATAGGTAAAGAAATAAAATTTTCCTAATAAATTTCCTCCTTATGCATAAATATAACACGCAACTTTCCCGCTTCTATTCATCATTTCAGAAAGTGTGTTTTGCTTGTCCTCATGACATCAATGTCTGAAGCAAAGGCTCAGGCCAAAATTCTTGATCACTGACTTAGCGACTTCAAATCAAGCAGTATGACTGTTGGATTTTCTGCCCTCAAGGAACAAACAAGCAGCAGGAAGAGGTTTTGCTTGTGCACACAGATAAGCCTGTAAAATGCTACTGGCCCAGGTGAGGAGAGCTGGTGAAGCACTGATTCTGCAGGTGTTTGTGTACACCTGGTAATGAACAGGAAGGACACAAGGTGGTTATGTCCTCTGGCAACTCTGCCCCTCTGCTCCTCTCCCAGTCTGTCAGTGATGAGTTTGTGGATGGCTCCCTGCTTCACTATCTAAATCCTTTTCAAGCCTGTCACCTGACAAAAAGATTGAGGCAGGAAACAACACAGACTGCAATGAACAGAATTTCCAACAGTGTCCCTGAATCCTCTGATCAGAGTTTCCTGCCCTAAGATGTCTAAGCTGCCAGGATTTCCGGCTCCTGTTCAGGTGAAGTGATCCATGGACAAAATTAATTCAGTATTATGTGGATCTGTGCATCTGCCTAGATGAGCCATGAAGGTGTGCATTTGCATGCAGAGGACACATTTACTGATCTCCAAAAATCAGAGACCAGGAGAGGGAGAAGGGTGAGTGGTGAGAAGCCAACCTCGTGGGAAAGAGTGTGAGCCTACAGGCTGAGAAAATGGGTTAGCCAATGCGAAAGCATCTTCACAGGAGACTGCAAAGGAAAATTTTGACAAAGCCAAGATCCAAAGCCAAAACTTAGTAAGACTGAGACAGCAGTAGTGTGGGAAGGGTATGACCTGTTCTTGTCTGATTTGTCCATCTGTTTGTCCTCAGCTAGAAGCCCTTTATAAACACCAGGCCAAGTCCCATTAGAGTTTTGCAGCCTTTCATTATACTGATCATCCCATGGGCATTTTACCTGTTTGCCTTCTTGAGCCATACTCCTCCCAGCTTTGCATCATTCAGGACAACACAGCTTGTCAGGATCCCCAAAGTAGGAACTTCACACTTTATAGTTACAAATGTCATAGAATCATAGAATAGCTCAAGTTGAAAGGGACCTAAAAGGGTCATTGATTTCAAGTCTCTGTTCCTTGCAGGACTACCCAAAACTAAACCATATGACTAAACATCCACCAGACACTCCTTAAACTCTGACAGGTTTGGTACTGTGTCTCTGGAAAAAATCCCAGTGGAAGCATATGAACAAAAAACTGTTCAGAATTGTCAGATGAGCACTTCAAACACCAAGAAGGTGTTTAGCAGCAGGGAGATTTCCAAACAAAATTGACAGATCACAGGATGAAAGTGGTTTAGTAAATTGGAAGAAATCCTGTGAAGAAAGGGGGATGAAAAAAGGTTGTTCCTAAGTAGTTTTTACTCTCCTTTATGTGTGCTCACTGAAGGGAATGCAGCTATAGGAATCCAAAAGCTGAAGCTGAAAGCTGTCCCTTGGCACTGCTCCATTCCCATAGCTGGCCCAGAGGAGCTGTCACACCAGTCAAACACTTCCTCTAATGCCTATACAATATTTGTATCTGAACCTGGACTCTGATGAGTCCACATGTAGCAGAAGTCATCTCAAAGACTAACGGGCACTAAAATCCACACCCTAACTTTGAAATTCTCCTCCAGCCTATGCTGAGAGCATGAAACTAAACTTTCCAACTTTTCTTTCTGGTTTTCTTAACAGCTGTATGTATTTCTCTAAAGATAATAGACTCAAGCTTACAGCATCAACAATGCTACTGCAAAATTAATTCACAAAATAAATGTGATATCAAATATTTACCAGCTTTCTGTTGTGCTGCTGGTCCTCAGCAGACTGCAGTCAAGTCCAAGTCCCATGGGTCACTTTCAAGAATCAGGATAAGAATTCATTAGGGCAATCCTGACTAAAATAAAACATGCTCATTTTACTAGCCTAGTTTAGGTGATAGATGTAAGAACTTAAATGGAAGACTTACTGCTTTATGCTTCTACCACTTCATACAGCTAAAAGTCCTTCATTATTACCTTCATACTACCAATAGAAGGTACAGACTAACAGCTTATTCCATGTTAAACAATAAAAAGACTGCAGATCAGTGTTATTTTACAAGTTTCCTAGGTGTTCCAGCATAGCAGCACTGCCCCATTGGAGAGTTCACTGAAAAACAGTGTAAAGACTAAATATTCCTCCTCCTCTTCCTCTCTTGAGTCATCCCCACTTACCTCCCACAGCTGCACTGGCTGTACTGCTCATGAGGTTCACTGTCTTGTGCATACTGTAAACACTGTGTAACCCCCCCAGTCACTTAGCTCAGCAGCACTGAATGATAAGCTCTGCTCTCTTCCCTTCCTGCCTCCTGGTGTACTCAGGAGACCTCTCTATCACTCATCCTTTCTTCATCCCCTTCAGGGTGACACCTTCAGGAGTCAGCACACACTCCAGGCAGGCTTTTCCCTTCCTCTTCACTTGGGTGTTCTTGAGATTGCTGACAAACTGAATTGGAACCCCTGGGAAATGGGAAGGGATGGGCAAGAAAAACTGGCACATACCAGCAAGTACATTATAAATCAAAGCAAGTGTCTTTGTAGGATATAACATGGGCTCCTGTGCAAGAGAGATTCCAGGCTTGGGATTTTACTTCCAGTGTGAAAAGGAGGTCTTGATGCTCCTCTGCTTGCCTATCACACTAGCTTTATGAGACTGTGGATTCCAATTTTGTCAGCCCAAACTCTGGGGATTTGTGTTTTTACTTTATGGATTTTGCAGCTCAAACTTTGCTGTCTCACATTTGATCCACCCACTGTGCAAAGATATTTACTTTCCATCACTTATGATCAATGAAGAGCAGTGTTCTGTACTAGACCTTCAGTCTTAACACCCAAGCCTTTAAAGTAACTGGGCTGAACATCCTTAATTTTCACAGTGTGGGCCAATCCATCATCAGTTGAATCATCATTCATACTTATCATCCCACTTTGACTCTTTCCCATTGAACTTCTAAGTGAAGCTTTGCACTTTTCTTTACCGCGGAATTCCAAGCACTGCTGTCAGTTGTTCACTTTTAGTGGTTGCAGTTCTGTCAGGAGTTAGGGAGCACATCTGTTGAAATACCAAAAATACAAACATTCAAAAAGATGAAAGACAAACAGTCTGTTATTTTTAGTTCTTGATATCCAAATTCTTACACTGAACAGCAAAATGTCAGTGAAATACTTTTGATTTCTCAACTGGTAGCAGAAAGATCAATTCATTCTTTCAACTTCGGTAGAAATTAAGCTAACTATAGCTCATAATGCTCACTAAAAGTTGCATATAATACTAAAAAGGTGTTTACCAACAGACACACATCTTTTCTCTTCAGTTCTTCTGTCCCAGCTTTGCTCTTTTGTCTCTCCTTGTCATTGTAAAGTAAATTATTTCAGGCAACTGCAGATGACATCTGCAAGCATACCTGGAACCATTTGACAAGTTCAAGGATGACTGCCATATTATTGCTTTACCTGCCAAGAATGCTGCAGTGCCTTGCACAGGATCACTATTTGTTTAAATAAGTTCATCTACCACACGACCAAACAGCCTGTGCCCAAGCTCTGCCTAGGGCTTAATCAAAAGGTAAGTATTATACTTAAAAGATGATGCTTATGGCAAAGCTCATCTTGGAGAGATGGTCCTGCTGCAATAAAAGGTAATGCAGGCAGGCAGCATCATTGTTACTCAGCACTCATTAAAAGCTAGTTTGCTGCATAAAATGTGGTTAGTTTTCTTTCAAAAAGAAGGCACATATTTATTTGGTCATAGGAAGCACATGCAGATGAAAAACAGATCATTCTTGTTATGCCCAGGCCCATCCACTCACTCCAAAGTGCTGCAACAGTGTCTGGGCAAATTTTACTGGTATTTGACAGTGCCAGGGTGCATTTTATCATTCCCATCTTCTTGGCTAAAACTGGTCCAAATTCAGTAGTGACTCACACCCCTTCCACACTGACATCAGTGGAGAATTTGGGTTATTATGTGTAATAACCAGGCTTCAAACTTAAATCTGCTCTCTCTTGAAAGGTGTTTTCATATGGGTGCTGTGGTAAGTGTGGGTTGGTTTATGACTTGTACAAGTCACATTTTTGTTCAAGCCTAAAAAGACCAGCGAATCATGAATGTTGTAGAGACATGTAAGAAAAGACAGTTACAGTTTGGTCCATCAATTCTGACCCTCAAATGTTTGTCTGCATTTGATGTTGACATTGTACAAAGAGCCTCATGGGTCTGAGAAAAAACATTACTTATCACTCTCTGCACAAGTTTCCTGTAAGCCACAGAAGACTGTAGGTGCCTAGTGCATTCCCACTGGAGATGCACAACATGTATTTCAAACCTATATGCTTTGTGTTATTTTTTTTCAGGGAACATAGGGAACACAAAGGCTCTCCTCCATAGTAAGCACAATGCTTGCATCTTTGCAAATACACCCTTCTTTTTGTGCAGTGGGCTCAGAGGGCAAGAGCAATAGAGCTCAAAGCCAGCAGGGCGTAGATTCTTCCATCCTGCTTCACCTCCGTCTACTTGCAGCAAATCTGCCCTTTGCCTAACTTTGAAATTCTTACAAGCTTGATTGTTAGTAACTGGCCTAGCAATAGTGAAGTCAGACCTCTAGAGCTTATCTTTAGTCATGATCAAGGACATTGTGCAGATGGCATCAGTGTAGGTACAGGACACTGCAGACTTGTAGATATCTCTTGTCATCTCAGGAGCAGCATTCAGATTGGAAAGAGAAAAAAAACCATAGAGAAATAATAAGGAGAACCTCCCAGTAGTCTGGGGTGGTAGAGTGGGTATGACAAACATATTAGTGAAATCCTCTTTTTGTCTGTGTTTATATCAGTGGTTTTTTAATCACTAAAGAAACTGACCCGTTGAAAATCCAGAATCTCTGAGGGCAGAAATTTTGAGGCCAAATCCAATTCCCTCTCATCCCTAAAGGCTCCTCACAGCCTTCCTAAAACCCCAGAAATAGACATAAGTCTTTCCACTAATAGTGATGTATTTTGGATCAGGTGAATTCTTGGCCTAAGGCAGAAAAATGAAGCCACCTTTCTTCTCAGAGACATCCATTTATTCCGACGCTCTGCACTGCAAGTGAGTATTCCCCCAGCACTGCATGAGGAATACAGAGACCAGAGAACGGGGAATGGAAGCTATTGGACTTAAGACTCTGAAGTACTGTAGGACGAGTTAGACTTGGACTGACTGGCAGATTTTCAAACAAAGGACAGCCTGAGGGAAGAGGTGAATTAGGGTGCTCTAAGAATTAAGGAAAGAAGAGAGAGGGGGACAGAGGAAGGGAAGGAAAAGAACAGAGGAAGGGCAGTACTTTTGCAATCACGGGACATTGCAAATTAAACCAGGATGAATTGGGATATGCATCCTGAATAATACTATGAATTACTAAGATTTAACATTGGTTTTGCCTGAATGACACTTGAAGGAAGGACATTGACCTGTGGGACTGAGTCCAGAGAAGGCCACCAAGTTAGTTAGAGGGACAAAGCACCTCTCCTGTGAGGAAAAGCTGAGAGAATTGGGATTGTTCAGCCAGGAGAAGGCTTTGGAGTGACCTAATTGTGACCTTCCAGCACCTGAAGGGAACCTACAAGAAAGATGAGGCAAGACTATGTATAAGGGCAGTAATATTGTGATAAAACAAGGGGGATTGGCTTCACACTGAAAGAGAGTAGGTTTAGATCAGATACTAGGGAAAAAATCCTTTTTGTAAGATTGGTGAAGCACTGGCACATGTTGCCCAGAGATGTTGTGGATGTTGCATCCCTGGCAGTGTTCAAGGCCAGGCTGGATGGGGCTCTGATCAGCCTGGTCTAGTGAAAGGTGTCCCTGCTCACGTCAGGGGGTTGGAACTGGATGATCTTTAACGTCCCTTCCAACCCAGGCCATTCTATGATTCTATAACACACAAGAGGCATTAGGGGCTCACTATTCTTAACATAAAACTAAGTAAAACAATAACCCACTCCCTTATTTCCATGTTACATTAGGACTTGCTTTGCTTTTAAATTTAGCTCAGAATATTGCTTTGTCTCCTAAAATTCAAGAAGAAACATTGGAGTTAATGAATGACTGAGTGAAATGAAGCAGTGGCCTGTTACTTACTTTCTATGTTTGAGTTTATTTTAAATCATGGTTTCTTTTCCTGTCTGCTTTATGGAAGAGATTAGATTAACCTTGCTTTATTTTACTTACCGTACTTCTTACAACTTTACATCCATCACAGATAGCACTCTAGAATGAAATTCTTTCATTAGCAGCTCTCTGCACACTGACAGGAATGATTTGTGACTTTTTGTGATAATATATCTCAAAAAATAAAGACTAATACGATATTTCTGTCACTTTAGACAGTCATAGATCTGTCATATGGGAGAGATTATACATGATGGAAAAGCTTATTTACTTATGCATCAAAGGTCACATTCTTCCAGCACTAGCCAAATCACTCAATCATGAATTCTGCATAACAAGAACTGCTGCATTTAAATTAATAAGGACAAGTTTCCAGCAGCTTAAATGAACAGCAGCTTTCCCACTGATCTGACTGATCCATGAAAAATCTCTAAAAACAGTGAGGATGGATATAGGTAACTGCAGTTTGCACCTCTTTTTGTTTACCCCTCTTCTGGTTATGGAAGATGACAGACTGTATTTCCTTGCATTGGGTGAGTGAATATACCTGAGAGCACCTGGAAATACAGTCAGTTATTGGCATGTGCTAGCTAAAGGTCTTCCAGAAAAAATATTTTTTACTCACCCTTGGGTTTTTTCAGTAGACAAGGTTTTCCCACAAATTCAGGAAGGGTTTCTCCAGCAAGGATCTCAAAGGAGCACATCAGCATGCTACAAGGCTTCAACGAGGCAGAAGACTTCCTGGAAAACACTTCTTTGATTGGGGAAAAAGTATGTTAATTAAGTGAACAGCAAAGTACTGTTTGCAGGATTTATTTACCAGGAATGGGAAAGAGTGGACACAAGAAGCCCCAAAACATAAAGCTACACAGAGAACTGCTCATCACCTAAAACTCCTGAAGAGAGAAAGGTTTGTGCAGCAGGAAGAGTTCTAGTTGTCTGTAGAAGGCTGCTGATCAGCTCCTCACTTCTTTCCTGAATTTCTGCAGGATTCTGGGCAAGTAATTTGCTCTCTCTGTATATATCTTGTCATCTAGACAATGAGAAAATGAGGCTGCCTTGCTGCGCAGGAGTGCTGTAAGGTGTTCTGATGTCAAATGTCATTCAAGAAGGCTTCACAGCTGGATGTGTCAAAAAGCCCATTAGAACTTACTCTGCTGTGCACAAGCTGAATTAAACTCTTCAGTGCTGCTCACACCCTATGTCTAGGTAAATGTCCATAATTTAGGAAAAATCCTTCTGCTTTAAACTGCTTAATTGCAGAAAGCTTCAAAGAGCTACATTTTTCTATCAGAATCAAGACATTTAGTTTATTTTAATATTAACTAGCTGTTAAGTTTATGTAAAATAGGGTGTTTTTCCCCCAAAAACTGACCAGTAAGGAGCTGTCCCTGAATACTAATTTCTAAAACTCTGTGAGAACACCACTCTGAAGCCGAGTTATTCTTCTGTGGTTAATAACAAAATGTCTCCATCTTACACCAGGAAAATCAAGATAAACTCGACAACCAGCTTGAGTTATTCCATCTTATTAATTTAAGACTATTTCACTGCACTTTTTTCTAATCAAGGACCTCCCTAGCTCTCCTAAGTATATCACATACAGGGGGATATGTGAATTTCCACAAGGGCCTGTGCACTACCTGCTCCCAGTGGATGTGGCTGGGAACTGTGTCATTGTCCTCACTGCAGTGACAAGACAGTTAGAAGGCTGCTTTAATCCAAGATAATCTAAGATTGGTCCGTGTGTGAACGGCAGTTTGGGGAAACTGGACTAGATTGTAGTCCTTGAGGGATGAGTATTAGTCATCTAGAAACTGCAGCTCTCTAGTTTTAAAAAGTCTTCTGTGACAAGATAGATGCAGTAATTTTAGCCCCTGACACAGTTGTTTATGCTGCTGAAAGGTCTTGGGGAAGAAGAAAATCAACTCAAAAGCCCTTCCAAGATTTGGGGGCACAAATGATAAAGTTAGGATTATGCACAGCAACCGAGAAAATACAGTCCACAGGAAAGACAATGTTAATAGCATTATGACCTTGAGAGTTTTATTTGTTGCCAGCAGGAATTACAGATATGCCAAAAGTGCTCTGTTTTGGGCATCCTCCCAAGGAGATCCTTTCCCTTTACAGAATATACATACCCTGATGTCCATGCTGAGCTGGCTTTTGCCTCCAGGCTGCCTGTATGATACACAAATGTCTCCTTATGCCTGCCCAAAGGTGTGCCCACCCCCTTTGCCACCCTCTCTCACTGTCCTGCTCTCACTCCTTCACTCCTGTGTACCAATGGTCATGGGTGTTGGTGACAGCATTGATTTGGGCTGGTTAGGAAGAGATAAGATATTACCCTATAATCCCAGAGGCCCTTGAATAAGAGTGCTGTGGGTTTTCCCCTCAGCCATTGTGGGCCGAATCCACAGCAGCAGCATCCAGTGCTAAAATGAGAAGGGATATAGGATGCTGCTTGGCTCACTGCTCCACTGCTCTGCATGCCTTCAGATTTGGATTTTCAAATCCTACAAAAGCTACGGTGACATGGCTTAAAAGTCAGGCAACCACCTTTACAGTTCCTCCTTTCACTTAAAAAATGGAATTCCCTTTACTTAGATTTTTCTTTGCCTGATCAAAATTTTCATCCTCAGCCACAGATTTTTTGAACATGAAAATTAGTTACAATTCGGAGTGATACTTTACAAAGTTGCTTTCTTTGTAAGGGAAGGAAAGGAAAAGCAAAGCAGATACGAGTCTAAAGGTGTTGGACTCACAGCCAGTTTCTACCCTGCTTGACCACAGACACAGAACACAAAGAATTATGACATTCTTGACAATATAGGTTTATGTAAATGTTACCTTTTTATCCCAGCTGATAAGGCCCTGGTCATTCCTACCACAGGAGCTTTCACGACTATTACTGACCCTTCGGTGTCCCTCAGCTCACATGAAGTTGTGCAGCTTGTTGCATTCCAAAGAAGATGCCTGGCTCCCTTTACACTGGACAAATATGACTTTGAATAGTTCAAAATTTCAATACATACTGGCCTCTTGTGGGCTGTGTTGTTACATCCTTTACATTGCCTTCAGCACTTTCTCATTCTTGCAATAACAGGGCAATAAAACTTCAAGTATGATGCTAAAAGGAATAAACCTTCTGTAGGTCAAAAGGATACCTTTTATTTAAAAATAAACATTACCTCCCCAATCCCAGGTTTTCCTTATGATTGATTTTGACACCATTTCAGAACTTTGATCAAAGGCAGACTACGAAATAATTTACCAGCTTTTTTTTCATGCTAAAACCAAAATATGTGCGCCCAGGTTTTGAACAGTTAATCATTCAAAAAATCCTGCTTTGATGTTTAAGTCATTTCCCAGTGCTGCTTTCATACCTCCAGGTTTTGGCTTTGTTTACTTATATATATAAAATTATATATGCAGCACTTTCTCTCATTTCCAGGTCCAGCCAGTTCATTCAGTTACTCAAGCAGGGACTCGGTGCTTTAGAAGATCAGTTCACAACTTTAGATTAGAGGTCATTCTTTAATCAGCTCTCTTCTATTCCTTAATAAGTCAGATTCTGACACACTTCTTTATATGGAAGGCTTCATTCCCAGTGGGAAGGGTACTTCTCAAGGATGGAATGAATTACAGATCTCAGCTTGTGTATTCAGCTTTTTTTAACTTTACTTGTGTTAACCACAGTATTGCTGGCATAGGGGCAGGAGATTGTTTTAGGTGGATAAAACCAATCCATTCTGCAGGACACAAACTACCTATCTAGCTTGCAACAAAGGCTTAACAAGATATAGAGGCAATAAACTGCTTAACTGATCACACTTGATTTCTTGGAACAGAGTATCTACTCCCTATTTATGTTAAATTCAGCTGAAAAGGGAGTCTAGTGCAGGAGGCACTTGGGTTATGCTCTGTAAAACACAGGAACTGAGAAAACCAAAGAACAGAATCATTGAGCCAATTTACATAGGCTGATGGGGGTAATTCTACAGGTAAACTCTGGAAAAAGCAATGGACACCCCAGCCTCCCATTCCCCTGCAGGAATATATCACCTTTTCCTGATGATTTCTAGGTGAGATTTTTGCTAGTCTTGGAAAGAAAGAGGAAGATGAAAAGTTTAACAAAAAACAAGAAAAAACAGTGCAGGGGCTGAAACATTGTCAGCTTTTCCAGTGAGCAAAAAATACTACATACAGCCAGCCAAAACAAACATATGCTGTTTCACAGGCTAAAGAAGGAATCCAGCAAGACAGACACTCTGTGCTCCCTTGTCTAGAAGCTTGTGTTCTATTAACACAGATGAAATCAAAAGTGTGTGGAAATGGGACTGGTCACGTCATGAAGTGGATAAGGTGTTATTTTTTGCTTATTTAATAAAAGCATGAAGAAACCAACCGTCACTTATGTGATAATTGATAAAAGAT
>VZTT01031756.1:43777-66292 GCA_013400855.1 Buphagus erythrorhynchus | reverse complement strand
TGAAAAATAAAAGTTGAAATTAATTATGGTATATAACAGCTTCATGAATCCTTGACATACAGCACAGATTAGATTCCAGACTCCTACTGTCCCACCACACAAAACATTAATAGTTTTTTCTTTAACCATATGCACAGAGGCTAATTAACACAAAATCCTTTTTCCTTACTGAAAAAGAAGTCTTCAGGCTTTATTAGAAGAACAGGAAAGCAATTAACTAAAGATTAAAGGGGCTCCATCTGCATGAAGCATGATAGAAATTGCCAAAAGGAGCAGGAGACAGGTAACAGAGGATATAACAAAAGGAGGGCGGAGAAGGAGAGAATGAGCAACAGAAGGTTAATATTAAAATTGCAACTGGAGCTCTTTTCTTTGACCTGTTGGAAGTCAGCCAGAGGGGATAACTGCAATGTAGGCACAAGCTTAGGCAAAAGTCTATGGACTCTGTTCAGGTCAGATTACCTGATCATAATGGTCCTTTCCCCCCTCATAAATCTAAATTACACATGTATGAAGACAAAAGTGAACACCAAGCACAAAATCAAGGAAAAGTTTAAATCTAAGTTGAACTAAAACTCTTACATTATTATCATGATAGAAAAAGGAATATGTAAAAGGCACTAATTTTATTCTTGACATCTCTAGCCAAGTGTTTATCCCTCTATCAGTATTCATGGAAAGTGCTATGTCTCATAGGGAGTAGCTGCTTGGCATCTTTCTGAAAAAGACTACAGGACAACTCTGCCAAAATTACCATCCTCTTTGACTCTCCTATCTTAGGGTAACCCTGGGTTTGTAACATATGATCTCCTCATACAGATTTCTAGCACTGGAACATTAATTAAAAGCCATAAAAGTAGCACAATTCTGACTGAGTGTATCTAACAAACTATATTCCAGCACAATCTGATGGAGGTGGAAGTCTCAACTTATTCATACAACCAGCCCTTTTGCCCTATGATAAATTGCAATGCACCTTAACTGTAGTAAGCCTACTTCTGTCCACACAAAACTTGGCAGGTATTTGAAGTCTTCCCTTGCAGCGGTTACTACAGGATCAGGAAGGGTCAAAAAGGGAGCTATGAACTCATTAGAAGGTCAGTAAGTCTCAGGGCATCCCAAGGTCCTTTGACATGTACTGCTAGAGCTGCCAAAGGTCCTGGCACGAGCACTGATATTACATTACATATTAGATCTACTTAAAAGTCCATTTTGACAGAAAGATGCAAATGTGAACCACACTGACGAGCACATCGTATAGCTCCTACAGTACCTTGGATGGATGTATCTGCCTGTAGCTCCATGACAGACCACATCCTAAAACAGGTGCTGTTGTGCACCTCACCACAGCTCGTGTGCTCTGAGACTGGAGGGAAACCTGACACGACAGAGCTTCTCAAGGATCATCAAAACCTAAGAGTTCCTTAACAATAGTGACTAATTTAGTGGACCAGCTGATCATGAAAACATGACAGTCAATCTGGCAGGTGCAGCATCCTGTTAGTTCGTCTCCACTGCAGACAAAAATAGTCTGTATGTTGGATGAACAGTTTCTCCCTAATGATTCTACCTGGCCATCACCGATATTACAACTGGTATCACCAGAATCACAACAATAGCCCTGAAAGAAGAGCCTATTCTCATATCAATTCTCCTTTCTGTTCAGACAAAACAGAATTCAATGGAACAGTGTCATCTTTGTTAAAAATTGCAGGATATCACTTATCTGTAAGATAGATAGTCTACTCAGATGCTGTTTTCAGCTAAAAGAGAAAGTTCTGCAAATCGCAAGTGAACAGAAAGGACTAAAAGTTCATGGTGGTACTGGCAGCATTTCACTCACCTTAAGAATACATAGACTGCAGTAAGAAAACAAATTAATCTAGCATTGATGCAACTTAAACGCCTTCCTATGCTGTCAGATGTCTGTTAGAGACATCTGGTTGTTAGGTGTATGCTGTAATTGCAACAGCTGTACAGCGACAAAGTGGGGATGGATATGAGGATGGAATGATCTAAAATTCTTCAGAGCCTGGAGCATACTCTCTATGGAGCTAAAGCTTGAGCTACTTGCATGCCTCCAAGCTTATGAAGAGCAATAGATATGACCTGCTTGATAAGGGGCTGTCTGCAAGCAGACATAAACAAAAGGCCAAAGAGGAAAGGCATTCCTGGAAATAGCAAAAAACACATCTTTCCTTTTGCTCAGAAAGGGTCACAGTGTCAAGGAAGCTGGCTAAGATATTGCATTAGTTGCAGGTGCTGCAGGCAGGGAAAATCTGGGGTACAGCAGGAACACCCCAGGAAGCAGCACAAGAGAAGCTGGGACCTGGAGTGATCATGTCACCAGTGAGCTGGCAGTCTCCTCACTGACTCAATGCACTCTCACAGTACCTATGCAGTGCTAGGTTTTGGTGTGAAATTTAGACGCTCAAGACTTCTGGATGTTCAGAATTGCAGATATAACCACTGCAGAGGGCTCATTTGCAGCAAACTCATCATTTCACATAAACATTAAACTGTGCACTGTGCGAATCCAATGAATCTGACACAAAGGGCTACAGAATGCTTGCACATATAAATAGGTCCACAGACAACAGGTTGGCACCTACACATTAAATCATGTAAATCCTGAAGAGGCCTGATTTAACTGTGTATGACCAGAATAACCAAGCTCACTGCAGATGTTTTAATTAGTATACATACACATTTCTTTACAGGCAGAATTAGACACTGTGAAAAAGAGGGGCTCTGGTGTGGCACTACTGGTTTTAGCCATCATCCAAGGCACAGAACAGTCATTATACTGTATACTGACCTGTATATGCCTCATTATAGCTACCAACATAGTATTGTATTCCCTGCAGTTACTGCTTAGAATATGAGATACTGAGATACTTTCCATTTTGAAGAAGAAAAAACAAGCAAACAACAGTAATAACAACAACAATCACCTCAAGACAAAATAATACACCAAAACCACATAAATGCTCATTTGGAAAACACACTAACTGCTTTTCAATTAATATTTTTCTTTTGGCAGAACTTGACCACCAAGTTAGGTGGTCATCTTTATACCAAAAAGTATAAAAGAGATGGTATCTATCTGTAGACATGACCCATGTTTCCCCTTTCCAAACAATGAGTCTGGGAATAGATTAGGATTCAGCGTCTGAAAACAACATGTTAACAAATGCTAAACAACATAACCACAGAAATTTCTATTTACGATATGTCTTCCACCATTCCCAAGATAAAGCTTCTGCACTTTAAAAGGTGGAGGTAATTTTGTGTTCAGCATTTTTTTTAAATATAAAGGTAAGTTAAATGAAGCTTAGAGGAGGTGAAAGACATTAGAAAAGTACAATGCCTCTCTTGATATTCAGTAAGGGACTAAATAACAAAAAATGAGCTCAAGTGCTATTGAGCTGCACAAGTTTTTGATGTGCTAATTTTGAGAGAGCATCTTGGTAGATGACACGTAACCCCGCTACAGTGCGTTGTCCCCAGCTGTTCCACAACCTTGGGGACGAAGAGCAAGTGTGATCAAGCAAACCTTAAGTCTTCATCCTTACAAATATCATTCAAGAATTTCAAATGTCACAACCTACGAACTGCTTACAGGTATCACATTAATGACTCATTCCTGTGCCAAAGGCCTAAGGTCAACCTTTCCACAGTAACCTGCCTTCGCCTTTTGGACACCCACCTCCCTTTCTAAGGCTGTGCCTGCAGGAGGCCGGACTAGCGCCACCGGGCTCCGCCGTGCCCCAGCCCTGTCGCGGCCAGGCTGCCTGCTGCCATCTCGCGGCACGCCGCTGGCCTCGGCAGCCGGGCACAGCGAAGGGACCGAACGAACGAACGGCCGCGTCTGGGAACAGCGGCGACACACACTGACACCACTCAGTGCACTCCATCCTCCGAAAGCCAGAGCAGCAGCAGCAGCTCAGGCGGCGCAGGGTGACTGCCCACCTCACCCTTCCCATCCCGGAAAAGGACCAAGGTGTGCTCCAGGCATTGCTGCGTTTCCTCGGCTCTAACTGCCCACCCAGGGAGACATTCAGGCTCCTTCCTCACAAGCCAGTGCAAACCTACAAAACCTTATTCCTCACGAACCCTGAGCTGCCTCTACAGATTTTCTTTCTGCTGCACTGCTTGCAATCCACCACTGCAAAAGTGAGATTTCTTCCAGGCTCAGGGTCTTCTGAGTCATTTTCCAAAGTCTCCCTGGTCCAGGGGAGAGGATGTGGCATCATTATTAGGCTGTGACTGTACACTGCCGTAACTATAGCCCTCCCTACTGCCCTTCTGGTCCACGCACAAAACACTTGCCCAAAGCGTTTCACTCTTTATACCAAGGCAAAGACAAAAACTGGTTTTTAAGGAGGTGAATGCTGTAGGAATTACCCTGCTCCTCTCAGATGCACCTAGTATAAGGCAGTTCAAAACAAAAGCACCAGCCTCAAGAGCTTTAATGAGTCTTGCCATTGTTACCTTGTTACTCTTATTATTTCTTGATTCATATTTTTTTGCTCCAAAATTAGAAAGTGTAGCTCCAAAGGCAGCAGGTCCCTTCGGACCAGAGAAATCAGGATTTGGTAACGATTTCCATTTAGTTACATGTTATCTTCAACCTCTCCAAACAACAATTTAATGACTAAGGAGAAAACAATCCAAGAGCACCAAACTGCAAATGAAAAAAAAAAAAAAAGAAAAAAAAGGAAAAAAAAAAAAAACCATAACCAAACAACACAAGAGAAAAATAAACACTTTACTTCTAATTCAGGCACGCAAAAATAGTGAGAAAATAGAACTGGACAGGGCCTGAAGTTCTCAAGCCATTTATCAGGTGCCTAGTGCGGGGAGAGAATTATTACTTCTGGCAATTGTTTCTCTAATCTATTTTTAAATGCATAAATATAAGAGGATCCACATTGTTCCTGCCTGGATCTCTTCTTGTCTTTTTCAAAATCACCCTCTAGAACAGTCCATAACCAAAATCTGATTGTCCAAATCAGCAGCGTNACAGGCAAATCAAAAAATACCTTTGCTTCTCAAAAAAAAAAAAACAAAAAAAAAAAAAAAAAAAAAAAAAAAAAAAAAAAAAAAAAAAAAAAAAAACACTGACCCAACACTATCAAATTCCAAGCGTTTTTAAAGCAGCTTTCAAAATAGAAACAAAAAAATTTACTTCAGAAATTCGGGGTTTAAAGAAGCTAACATGATAAGCACATCGATAATTCAGGATAACTCAACCACAGCCAAACAGTAAAATATTAAAAAATCAACTGGGAACTACACAGGTGAGTAATGGAAAGATAAAAATGACAGCAAGCACCTTCCACAAGGGAAGAGACTTTTTATGAAAAAATAAGATAATTGTCTTGTAGCTGTGCCAATGTAGCTATCAAAGTGACATAGTTTTATCCTTTCCTTCTTTAACAGAACCTTACTCACATATTAAGCCTTACCCATCAAAAAATGTTTAAAAATGTATTAGGAATTCTACTACTTTTGGATTATATTGTCCTGCATTATACCGGCATAGGCAAACAATCTAAGATGAGAAAATTAGCTCTAGGATACAAAAACTTTTTTTCTGCTTTTCAAGATGCAGAAGTATCTTAGTCTGTTACTAGTCTTGTTTTGAAGTCAAGAATGCTAATAGTTTGCTGGCCATTTCCAACCATTGTGGGTCAGTCCACAGCTGTGCAGGCACTCAGAGTTTCAAAGGCATCATCCTCCACGCTTCTCAGTACATTGCTCCAAGACAAAATTTCTTTCTGAAAGCCTCAGTCAAAACATAACCAAGTACCTGACTCTGCATTGCTGCAATCAGTAACTTGCCTTAACATTTACAGAGAGAAAAACAAGGAAAGCAAACATCTTACCACTGCACCCAGACAAGGTAAATCTAAACTGAAAGACAGTTTACTGAAAACAAAAATTTGAAAATAACTCTTCAAAGTTAATATGTCCAGTATCACCCTGAATAGCAGAAACACAAATTCTGGAGTTAAAATCATGAAATAATGATAAATAAACAGTAACTCAGAATAGCAAATGCCAGATGAAGTACAATTTATGAGGTGTTTGCATGTTGTTATACTGCAAAAACAATGACTTGCACAAACTGAACCGATTCCAGCCCAAGCTTCAGGACATTATTGTCACTTAAGAAAACAGTCCCTTCAATCTTTTCAGTGTCAAACATGCTTTTTTACACTGCCTAATTTGTTTGCACATGCAAGTGTTCTTGAGGAAGCAAATGCCAATATTTATGTACAGAGATTTAATTAAAAAGATGGAAGTAACAATCTGTTCAGTTCTGAGCAAGGTCAACAAAGTCAAGCACCTTGTTTTCCTCGCTTATACTAATGGGAACAAGTACTCTGAAACTGCAGACACCCAATCCTAGGCCTTACCAACCCAGCCACCATCTAATTACTACCAGTTTGACACCATGCAGAGAAACGTCTCACTGAATTTGGAAAGCCATTACCACTTTTATACCTGAGACAAATTAGTGATCTCCTTATCTGTCAGTATCATGAATGTATTTTTGATGGAAAATGCAGCTTTACACGTTTAAAGGATGAGGAGTCCATTTCTGGCCTGTTCATTCTTAGGTAGTTGTTTCTTTAAAGAGGGAGTAGCAGTTGAAAATTTAATGTATGTTATGAAGGAAACTGATTACAATGTTACACATCTATTTCAGTCTGAGATTCACCCCACCTGCCTTGCCACAAGACAGTAACTTCAAACAATCCCTTTGTTTGCTGCAGAAAGTCACAAGCTGAGAACTGCAAAACCACAACATCCTGGAGAAGGAAACATCTGAGCAACAGAGTGAAAAAAATGTAAGCACACGTACACATAAGATCTGCTGCTAACCCTGGACTGTGCTTTTTGGTCTCTGCTCTGCCACCGAGCCCACTCAACTCTTTAAGATAACATCAAGCTGTGGAAAATCATCAGAGACTGTTTTGCCCCTAATAAAGGAGCTGACTCTCAGGCTCAAAGCACACAAGTAATGTGAAAGAGCAAATTCAGCTCAGCCAAGAGAGCTGAACCAGCTAGCACTGGAAAGGCTTATGCTGAGAACACAGACCAGGTATGTCCAAGTTGCCTTAGACTGAAGCAGCAGGAAAGTGTCAAAACAAAAAATACCAGTATTATCAGATGCTAACAAATTTAGTGCAGTGGATTATTGACTCGGAGAACCTCAATCCTATCTATAACTGAGGCACAACCACCATAAATATCTACTTCTGAAGAGTAATATTAGAGCAAGATGAAAAAACACATTCTCCTCACCCATCCAGACTCTGGAACAACCATGAAAGTGCTGTTCCTGGCAATGCAGTGAAACAGTACAGTTTCATCCATTTTGCAGAAAAATGTGTTTGGTCCACATGCTATCAAAGGCTCAGGTGATCTTCATTTCCCACTAAATCATCCAAAGTCAACAATATTGTTTCCTAATTTGAGACATTATTTCCAGCATACAACATCTCTATTAAGATTACCAGATCTTGATAATACCCAAGGGAATGAATGACCCCAAACAACTAGCTTTTCAAATTACATCCCACCTTGTGTCTCTGGAATTACTACTTTAAGACTATAACTGATGGATACTGTGAAGCAAGCTCCCTAAAAAAGAAACCTAAAGCTTCCCCTCTGATGCTCTTTTCAAGATGAGCAAAGAACCTTTATACCCAGCCAGCAGTCCCTCTTGCAAGTCTCCTCATTAGTACAAACACCACAGCTTCTCCATTAATAAAATCATTGAGGGCTTGCTCTCTACCTGTCATGCTCCAAACAACACACTGCTCTACCTTTGGTTAACCACCTGTTGCATTTCACTATTCAGCAAAAGGGAATGATGTAAAATACCTACCCATAGTTCTTTCAGCCACCACTCAAAACTGACCTTGTTTTCTAAGTACTTCAAGCACCTGAATAGTTACAAAAATCCTTCACACAGTAGATTTAAGTTCATCCCAAAAGAATCCAATAAAAAACAAATGGTGGTAATGACCATCAACTATCTAAGCTAGATTTCTTTATTCTTCTACAAAACTGAGGAAACTAAGCACTACAAGGACTTCAAGCCTAATATTTCAGACATTTTAGAGAGAAATCTAACATTTTAGACAGAACAGACACATAAAACCAGAAACCACTCTAAAAATAAAGTAAAAAAAAATAAAACCAGGAAGACAAACAATCTCAGGTGAGAGAGTTAAAAGAAAAGATGATTCTGAGACACATGACACCATATTAGACTTTAGCAAGTCTGGTGCCACTGTATCAGTGAGATTCCCTTGTTGGTAAATGAGTTCATGTCCCTGAAGGCTAGCACCTCAAGCCTTAGCATTAAAAGACATGTATCAGTAAAAAAAAAAAAAAAACAGAATTGCATACAAAATATTTAGATAATCCCGAAAGTTTTCTGTAAAGTATCTCAAATTCACTCTAAATAGAAAACTCTTTTAACAAGACTCAACATTAATTCTGAAGGTCCACTAAAGAGGCTACATTTGTCTTTGGCTAGTGTAAATGAAACAAGCCAAACCAATGTGCCCCATCAATGATGCAACACTGCATGTTAATTAAAAACTCATATCCAGTGTGCTGGTGAGCAGAAAGCATACCTTTGATATAGGAGTAACTTCATCTTCACATATTTCAAGATGCAGATTACACACTTACGCAGAACAGACAGCAGAAACCACAAGGATAAATTGAGAAATGAACAGCTATTCTATCCCTATGTTCGCATTTCAATTTCCCAATCTTAATCTGCAGGCACTCAGGAGCATGACTTAAAATGAACTTACATTAATAGCCTAATGTCTTCTTTTACAAAAGAATAAACAATGGTTATCGAAGTTCTTTTATATCCAACCACGAAAACAAGGAACCTTCAGCAGCCACCAATGTTATTTCCAATGGAAAACTAGGTAATCCTATTTTCTTGTAAAAAAAAAAATTCAGCATATCCTATCTTCAATATTTTGTTCTAAAAGGGTAACAACAAGAGTTCCTCAGTTAAGAGATTCCTTACAAGGAACAAAAGGCTAGTATGAGCAGTATTTGCCAAAAATACAGAAAGGGTTGACCACTAGTGTGAAGTGTTCACTCCACAAGTGCCATATTTTTAATTAAAAAACCCACATTTATTACAACAGAATATTACAAACAACTAGCTTCAATGATCAACAAATAAAACTTTACAAAATGCAAACAATGTAATTTTCAGTTGTGGAGTGACAGATACCCCAAGTTTACAAACATAGCATCTTTCTGCTTATGCCCACTTAAAAATCATTTCCAGTCTGCTTTATTTTCCATCAAATACAGTACATTTATCCAAACAAAAGCATGTACATTCAATATAGAACATTTTGAGCAAAGCTACAATCTTAGTTCCCATTCACAGTATTTTTAGTGCAATGCACTAACAGGGCCAAATAGTTCTCTATCCATAAAAGCATTTTTACTCCTGATCTTGTGATCAACATTTAGATATATTTTATACAAAAAAAGTATATATGAACACGAGGCACCTCCCTAAGTAAGGGAGTGAACAGATATAAAAAACATGGTATTTCTTCTGATGTACAATACCTTTCAAATTGTAGCAATTTGACACAAATCACTAAACAAAATATGTTCTAGAAGGTAAAAAATAAAAAAAAAAAAAACAAAAAAACTCTTAAACAACAACAACAAAAAAAAAAGCCCAAAACAAAACCCATGATTGCATGAAACCTGCCAAGAACTTCATAATGGTAGGCATGCAACTGTTTTACTACAATCTTGATTAAAAGGTTAAAAAAACGGTATCTAAAGCATTTTCCAATTACGCAAAGTCAAATGCTACCCACAGTGGTCATTTATGATTTTGAGAGAAAATATATTTTGAGTTTCTCCCAAACTATCCTCCCTTTTTATTAATATTTAATGAAATAAGCTAACCTTATAAGTGGTTGTGCACAGATTGTCTATAATACATCAGCAAATATTCACTACCTTCATATTAACATTAGTGTGTTGATCTTTCAAAAATAAACTGAAAAAATAAACTGCAACTATCATTAAAGTGCTTGTGTATAACATTTTTTAAAAAAATTAAAGAATAGAGGAATGTGGATATTCTTGTAAACTTCCTAGACGTTTACAAAGTTTTCCTACGAACCACATATGGAAACAAAATGGAGGTCTTTGAAGCAACTTCGGCACAGTGAAATTCAGAATGTCCTTGAACTGGGAAATTAGTTAATATGAACAAACTGAATTTATGCCAAATACTAAAAATTAGTAGAATTCGGCCAATAACACTACATTGTTTGCTCTTATACATTCATTTGTAATAAATTTAAAACAGCATATAACACAACATTTACCAAAGTAGGATATCACATCAAAGTCTGAGCTGTCCATCAATTAACACTACCAGGGAGGACCAGGATGCATGATGAGTTTTCTGAAGACTTCCTAAATGAGGAAAGACCACCTTCTTCCACAGCTGGTGCTCATTAACTTGTCTCTGGTACACTCTTTTTCTCTTTTTCAATTTCAGGAAGTTTGTTCTATACTGGGTCAAACTACAACTGCATAGAGATAACTGCTAATTTAGAAGCATGTGCATTTCACTTCAGCTACTTCAGTGTTTTGGGAAGTGGTACTGTCCTACAAGCAGTCAGAATGATTATTAATATAACATGAAAAAAAACAGCTTATGAAAGTATTTCCTCCTTACAGTACCATTATCAAGAATTAGCAGTTCCAACAACAAACTAAAGTCTTTTTCATTGAAATGAACTTCAAACTTCCCGAACATCACTTGAACCTATCTGAAGAGAAATGGGAATAAATTAATACTTTGAATTTACCCATATAATTGTTTTAAACTACATAACATAAATCATTTATAAGGTTAAATTTTTAATTCTTATTCAAAATGCAGAAGTCACTCCCCCTCTAGAATTCAGCATAATTCAGGGTTCAACTCAGTTCAGTTTTGAAGTTCTGCCTGATTTAGTCAGGATTTATTAGAAAGCCACAAAAGCACCACATCACAATTTAACATAACTAGGTGGTTATTCACTGTGAAAGCTAAACTCAAATCAAATCACCTCCCAGAAAACAGCATTTCAGAGTTGAAATACAGAACAAGGCACATATACTCAGTTTTCTTTTTACCAAATATGCTGGAAATATGATTCTGAGTAAGTATGTTAAACTCCTACAAGTATCACTACAGTCTCCCTTCATCATATTTTTGTACAATCCCCAACCTTCAGCCATCAGTTAGTCACTTTGAAATACAATGTGACTGCACACAAATATTTTCTTTTTTAAAAGTTCCTCTAAAAACAGGCTACCTTTAACATGAAGGCTAAGGAAAACAGAATAACTACAAATACACCCCCTCCAAGAGTAAAAAATTCCCAGAGTACCACATAAGCAGAAGTTCAGAAAATTCTACACCAGACTTCAATACATATCAATGCTTACAGCAAAAACTGTGATAAGATTTGAACAATTTAAAAAACTGAATGACCACAAGTGTCCAAACCCAGGCTTATATAAATAAGCATTAAACAAATGAAATTCTAAATTTGATGAATTCAAAGGTATTTGCAGGCACATAAGCCATAATGATTTTAAATCAAAGTGACAAAACAACCAAATTACATTAATAAAATCTGTTCTATCCACTTTTGTTGACAGTGTGTAGGCAATACACATAAAAATAAAAATTTAAATTCACAAATGCTAATTCCAGTAAATTCATAGAGATTTTTTCTGTTATCAGCTTTTACTCTAGTACTTTTAGTACTTCTTCAAGTGGTCACAGTAAAGTTAATTAAATGAGTTAAGTTATTCAAACCAAACAAAATTATTAATTTAAAAAAATTTGCTATTTTAAAAATGCATGTATATTAGCTTGATTACAACAGATGCCTTAAGACAGTTTAAAGAGGACTTAGTACAGTTTAATCTACATTCCCTCTTTCTACAATGACGAATTTAGATTTTTAACTCTTCTCCAACATCTCTAAAAAAAAAAAAGGAACAAATTTGATATTTACTTTTGCATTTAAGCCACTAAACCATAAAATCTATGGGAAAATATGTTTTCGGCAATAAATCAACAACAGCAAAAGAAAGGTAGTGGTATTGTTGGGGTTTAAAAAAAAAAAATAAAGGACAAAACACTTTTTCTTTTTCCTCACCAGACAACAGCTTTAGATCTTGTACTTCTGCCTTTGGTTTTACTTTCTTCAGGTGAATGAGATACATTTGCTTTGTGGGTTTTCTTATGATGTTCTAGAAAAGCTTTTCTGGCAAATGCTTTCCCACATTTATTGCATCGGTGCAGAGAAAAGTTTTTTGTTACTTTTACTTCAATGCCAACATCAGCTCCTTCATACTTTTTACTGGGAGAATTAGAGGTGACATCCTGTTTTGAACCAATCTGTTTTGTTTCATCCCTCTGAGAGCCTCTTTTTGTCACCTTATTTAGAACAAGATCAATTGGCTTCTTTATTGCTCTTATTTCTAAACTTGCTGTTATTTTCCCCAGGTAGCGTGGCGACTTTTTATGAACCACAGTTATGTGTCTTATCACATCACGCTTGCGACGAGTTTCGTAAGAGCAGAGTGGACACCTATAGTATTTAACATAAATATTATTTCCATCTGTGTGTAATTCAATGTGTTTTGTTAAATTCTGTTTAGAAGTAAATTGGCGCTTACAGAGTTTACAGTAAAGCTGCTTGAAATCAAAGCCAGCTGAAAGTTTTGGCTTCCTGGTTTTCTGCTGGCCACCTGCAGCAGATGCACTGGTTGATTTAGGGGTTGATTTAGTGGTTGATTTGCAGGTTGATTTAGAGGTTGATTTAGTGGCTGATTTAGGGTTTTCAGGGTCCTGTTTGACCTTATTTTTCTGTGCTGACTGTGTGTTCTTTTTCTCATTTGAATGATTTGTTCCCTTTAATTCATTCTGTGGAGAAAGCGCAATGGAAGGGGGTGAAGGTTCTACAGAATCTGCTGGTTCAACTTTTATTTCTGTGCCATTGGTAGTATTGTTGGGTCCTTTCTCTCTTTTAGAGTTCTTTCCAGAAAGAGTTATCTTGTGAACAATTTGCATGTGCCTTTTCAGCATTATTTGTGAACTATATTTTCTCTTGCACAGAAGGCATTTGCATGCACTTAAATTGTATTCAGCCTTTGAAGACGACTTTTGTTTTCTGGTCTTGAAAGATTTTTTAGCAGAAACTGTATCCAAGAACAAAGGTTGCCCAGGCTTTGTAGCTATATCAGGAGTAATGGAATCCCTCCTTAATCCTCTATGAACTTCATCAAAATGCCTCCTTACATTGGCTTTTGTGGCAAATGATTTATAACACACAGGACAACTTCTACCTAATGTTACAAGAACATTCTTATTTCGTCCCTTTGCAGAGCACTGGTTTGGTTTCTTTTTTGTTTCTATGTACTTCTTTAGCTCTTCCATCTTTTTTTTGTGTACTTTTCGAATGTGCCGGCGTACACTGCGTCTTGAATGAAATTCCTTCCTACAGAGGCAACAAATCAACTGGTGGCCATAATCAGAATTATCCAGAGAGTCCGAGTCAGGATTTACTGCTGGCGGCTGTTCTTCAGAAGTAGGTACCACCTTGTTTGTAACAGGATCAGCAGGAGGTAATTCTACAGTCTCCCCAGCTGGGACTGGGGCTGGACCTGAAACAGTCTTGGGTTGCTCAGTGCTGGGTTCCTGTATCTGTGCTGGAGCTTGATCGGGGGTATGGCTACTTTCTGTGTTCTCATCTGGGTTATCAGTCCCTGACACATATTGAAATACAGCATTTTGATTAGTTTCTATAGGTTCCAATGTAATGACATATTCTTGCTTATCTACCCTTGGATAGATTGCTTCAAGAAGGTCATTTATGGCTTGACTCTGCTTATCTTTTGTATCTGGGAGGTCTGTGAAGAGAGGAAAAGGTATTTTTTAATGATTTGGTAATTTCCAATTACTTAAATTTTAAAGTAGATTTCAACCACTATGTGAATTCAGTCTCCAAATTTCCACAAATCCTCTTTTGTACTCTCTGCATACTCAAAGGCTTTGAGTAATCATTACAAGTTGCCTTTTTATTAAAAGCCAACATCGGATATAACCCTCCTGCGTGCTAATGTGAAAGCCACCTGAACTAAAAATTTTTATGACTGGAATTAAGCTGGTCTTTAAAAAACTGAGTCAATTGGCAAAAATAACATCATTCAACTGAGCCTGTTCTGCAGGTGTGCAACTAAGCCTGAAGTACCATTAAAAACCGATTTTCCTACTGCGGGATAGAGGCACTCTCAATAAAGGAACCTAATTCTGGAAATAAGCTCTTCTCTGTGAATTCTGAACAATCCTTACCAAAGAATGAAACATCTGTGTAACCTGAGTATTGCATGAAGATATAAGTAGATAATATTTTACTGGTCTCAGTAATATTCTCTTTTTAAATCCCAAATTAGTTCAGTGCTCTAGTTCCCAGTGTGACACTCAAAGCATCTGCAATGGCACAACTAGGATGCCAGGGTCATACAGCAAAAAAGGTGAGACACTGAGATGACACAGTTCAAATTATTGTGGATAATTTTAAATATGAGAGTCCTGGTAACAGCTAATTAAAAAACCACAGTCAGAGTTATTCCTTCCACACACCCAGCAATACATGTAAAGTGTCAGTACAAAAAATAGGCTCCTTTGAAACTGACTGTAAAAGCTGTTAAAAATTCAGCACTAAAAAGTGGGTTTGGAGCAACAAAATAGCCTATCTATATAGTGTTTACAAAGAGTAAAAAGTCCTTCCTATTTTATACCACCTTTTAAGACTACTTCATGACTATACTGAGTGCATGACGTTCTCACCACAGTGTGCTGAACTTTTATTCCTGCCTCTTGTTCACTATCTTTTATTTATTGAAAAAACTCCCACTTAGTTCAATAACTATACTCAATTTCACATAAAGCACAAGTATTTATACAGTTTTATTCAGAGTGAGATATTATTCCTTTTATTTGCACCTCTCATAGTGAACAGTAGAAGTTATTTTATCTGTATGTTACTTGCATGTTATTTCATATTAACATATGAAAGTTAATCAGAAAGTTAAATGAAGGCTAGAATGCCAGGAGCTGGACATTAAGTCTCCTCAGGGTAACCTTGCTTTACTTAGAAACTATGGCATCTAAAGTCACATGCACTTCTAACCTTGCTTTGAAGCTACGAGTCACCCCTTCTCACAGAGAAGCTCTGTGACTCTTTAACTGGTCAAGCAAGCTCATTTAAGAAAGGTGACAGTATCAGCCTTTTCACATGCTCCTTTCAGCTGACACTACGTGCAAAAAGAATCATCAAATTATATCTGTTTGTTCCTAATTTTTGAAATATTGAGGCAGGAAGGCATTAATCAGGAAAGAAAATTCCTCATTGCACCTATATTGATCTAGTTAAGAGATCAAGATAATTAGCTTTACAAAATATTTTTGAATGCTGACATATTTCCAAATTAATCAACTTTACTCAGATTAACAAAAAGTCATCACTGGAATGAGACTAACAAATTTATTTTTCCATAAAAAATATAGTTCTTGGTTTTTTCCTCATCATTTAAGTTACTTCTTTTAATAATATTTATTTTCTACAACAAAGATGTTGGGCTAGGCACAATTACATAACATATGTTAAAGCAGCAAATAGTAAAGTGAACCAGGGGAAAAGAGACAGCATTATTCAAGCACAGATCCTTAAATAAAAGGGTAAACTTTTAGTCTGTGTTTCATACTGACTAAGACCAAAAGACTGCATCCATGACACAAGCACTGTAAGGGCTGCCCCAGTAGAGGAGAATATCAAGAATATTGACCCAAGTCATTTCACAGGAGCAGCCAAAGTCCATCAGAGCTATGATGGACCAAAACTAAAACATCCTGCTAGAGCCACTGTTTTCTGTGAGAGCAGTTTCCCAGTCCTTTGACGTGCTTTTGGTATCTTTCACAGCAAAGTACAGATGGGAAAGAAAAAGGGGAAGAAGGAATGGAAAGTGTTAAGAGTGACAATTAAAAGGCTAGGTGTATAAACTAGCTATCTAATTATGATATTGGCATGGCTCTTGGTTGTTAATTCATATAATGTCATTCCTTCAATAACATAAAAGTGATCTACATATGTTACTAGAGAAATTTAGACCCACCTCTTTTTTTTGCATTTTTATTTCAGGTATGTTAGTGTAAATGGTAAAGAAAGATAAGTTTTTCAACCTCACACAGCTTTATTAAACATTTAAATTAATAATACTTACTATCATCCATCTGCAGACTTGGAGGACAATAAAACTTTTTATGAGTAATTAAATTTGGTAATCCTCTGAAGAGACTCCGGCACAATTTACACTCAAAAATGGTGTCCACATCTTTTAACAGGATATGTTTAAGTTGTTTCGTTCCTGTAATAAAAGAAATGTTACACTTAAGGAAGGTTTTCTGTTCATCTCTTAATTCACATCATCCCATGAAAGTGGAAATATATTAGACCACGAATAATTATTACAGCATTTTATCTTTTGTTAATGCTGCTTCATCATTTGTACTGTAAGTTTATGATACATGCTCCAAATTTCACTATGAAGACAAGACTATGATGAAAAAACCCTCAAGGATGGGGTAAACACATTACAGTTTACAGAGAAAGTGCAATGGTTTACAATAAAAACTAACACCTAACATTAGGAAAGAGTTCTTATTATGGTATTTTGTTGTTGCAATACAATCGTCCAAGAGGAAAGAATAAGCACCTAGAGCATTTAAAGAAGCCTGTAGTATTTTTTCTTTAGGGTTATCCTACAGTGCTAAGAAAACAAGACACATACAGCTATTTCATATAGAAATGGCACCTAGTAAGGCAAAAAACTAAAGTATAAAATAGATCAAAGAGAATAACTAAGAGGTCAAGAAATGTTACTACACATAGATATCTGACCCAAGTCCAAGATGATGATATTTAGGCAAGATAGTAGAAATGTAGGCATATTTCAGCCTGATGAAAGGAAAATACAAACAACTTAAATCTGAAAGATCTCTATTACAACACAGAGAGCATAAAACATGCCAGCTTTCCATACTATTATGCATTGTATGCAAAGATGGTTAGATCTAGCATTGTTGAAGTATCCCAGCTCCTGTCACTTTTTTACATTTCAAACTTACTCCTTCATTTCTCATCTCATGAAAATTATGAATGTAAGGCCTAAAATTAGCAATAGATTACTAAATGATACTTACCCACTCCAAATTAGAAAAGAGCACTAACTAACCAAATTCAGCTAATTTATCTATCTTGATTTTTCTTAGAATTTAATCACTCAACACTAATCAAACAAGCAAAAATATAACAAAAATGGACCATGAATAAATAATATCAAACACCCACTGAACAGCAGCAGCAAGACATTCTTCAGGCTGAATTAGAAGATCAAGTGTTCTGAAATCTCATCACACTTCTCTTAAGAATTCCTTTCAAAGATCAAACTCAGAGTCACATTTCAGAACCATTTTCTAAATTAACATCTTTCAGATATTAATAATTTCATAATAGGCAATAGTTCTGCAATACAAATAGGCCTTATCAAGAAAACTTATTTCTTGTACAATAATAATAACTACAGAGCTTTTTAAATCTGAGTTTCAGCAAAACTGTTGTCCTCTTCAACAGTTCCTTAAAAATGGTATCCAGGCTTGACCATCTGAAGCTACCAGTTTTTGTCCTCTCCTGTGCCTTCCCAAGCCATATCCACTGCTCTTTCTTTGAGTGTTACTAACCTCACCTTCATTTGACTTTCATTTTTACAAACATACTACTGGACAAATATTTAGATATTGTACAATTTTTATTTGTTGCCGAGTTTCCCCCAAAAGCAAGTTTTTTACTCAGATCTCGTCAACTGACATTTGAATTTACCCAATCAAGGGACATACAGGTTCCTCATTCTCTCCCCTCTTTCATTGGTATTCAGTCTCCTATTCAGGACCGAAATGTTTTTTTCCAATACAAATTATTGGATTACTGGATTTAAGAATCACTGGATGAGATTAAAGGATTTATGACACATTGGAGATCATACTCTATATGACATGGTAGTCACTCTGGCTTCAAATCATCCTTATGCAACTGTGAAACTTTTCAAAGGTGGGAGTAAAGAAAAATAACTGGTCCTTTTGAATTAAGCTGTAGACATTCAGATACTTCTGGAAACAGCAAAAAAATTTAAAACATCCACTGGTTTTGTGGACACAACAGGCAGAGGAAAGCAAAATCATCTCCTTATTCTTCACCAATGGCAGACTGTGGCAGCAAGTCAAACTTCTGCCAGTACACACTGCCTCCAGCTTCCTGGAGAAGACTTACTGAAGTCTTCTCTACGTTGTAGTTACAGCTAACTGTATATTGTGATGGGAATGCAGGTGATACCTTGTCAAATTCTGTTAAAATTTGTAAATGTTGATGAATAACACCAAAGTCACAAGAAACTGGTACAGAACACCAGTAATAAATATCTCTCTATCAGAAATACCTAAATTTATGCCTTTTGCAAGCAGTTTCTTTTTTAGAAAAAAACAGATTCAAATTCACTTTTTATTCTTAATGCTTTGAATGATGGAAGTCTTTGATAAAATTACTTAAACAGTTATGTATAATACTATGTCCAAAATTTCTATTCCTTTACCACAAGAATCAAATACTCTCTTTCCATAATGAAATGCTGCTTGTTCAAAACTAGCCAGTAAAATCTTTGTCTCAAAGTCCTCTTGCCTTTTGTCCAACCTCCCTGATGCAGGTGACTGATGATATCAAAGTAAGCTATCAACTTAACATCTTCCAGTGAGGATGATCTGATAGTAGCTCAGTGACAAAGTACCTGCAACTAGTTTGTGCTACTACCAGTAGATATTCCTTTAATCTCCTTCAAGCAAAAGAAGCCTGTCATGCTTATCTGAGGCTTCAAGCAACCTCAAGCAAACCAAGAAAGGTTACTAATGAATAATCTCACATTCTGTTTTTGTATTAAGTTATTGAAATGCTAGTGGACAACTTAAATACTGTGCCCTTTTACAAGATTCAGACCAGCCATGCATCTCATTGCACAGCAGCAGTGTTTTTATACATGACACATTTCATACACTCAAAAGTTCTATGTGAAAAAATCTAGAAACACATAGATAGTAGCACTAAAGAGCAAGAATTGTGAAAATAAAATATTTGGTTTGCCGCATCAGAAGTGTAGAAACAGCTTGAAAACTCTGAAGTATTCAATCTTCCCTGGCATGCCGCTCCAAATGCCTAGCTGTTCATTGCTACATTATGCAATTCCCAAAATCAATCAAGAAACACCTTAAAAGTAATATGATAAAGCAATTTAAGACGTTAGAGATGAAGTATTTTCTTCATGTCAGGAGTTTTATGATAAACTCATTGATAATAGCAGCAGAAATGACATAAAGCAGAGCAACAAACTTAATTTCCAAGGTTTTTGAAGGATAACTATACAGCAAGATCTGTATCTTCATTACTTTCTATGAAAACTTTTATTAAAAGGAACACCTCATTCCAAAAATCTACAAATATTTTGCAAATACACATGAAGTCAGGTGCTGGTTATTTTAATATATTCAATAAACATAACTCTTTTAACAAGGTAATGAACTTCTTAAGGGTCAGGCATGGTTTCCTACCTGATCGAAAACACTCGATGATTTGTTGAATACCAGATTTTGATGTTTGCAGAGGCTGCTGTAATAATGGAGGATCACCAGGTTCCAACAGATGCACTGAAATATATAAAAGGAAAATAAACCATTAGAAAACACTCTGGTGATTTCTGTAATTCAGGAATTTTCCATACATACGGTAAACTAGCTAAAAAGAATAGCCAGGACTACAGTAAAAATAGCCTTACTCTATAATATTCACTTCTATTGAATTAAAAAACAGTTAACACTGAATTTTCCAGCCATGATACCTTCTGACAGTTTGCTGTCATTTTGATCTCTTAAAAACTGTGTACTCAAAGCTATGTGTTAGAAACACAGAAACACATATATATATAAAATCGAATTACTCACTAGAAATGTCTGTCAATTAATATAATTCCCTAGAACAATCTACTCCCATTGTTAAAACCAAATGACATGTACAAATACTGTATTACCAGCATTACCAAATACTTCACAGCACACTATATGATTTCAATGTTGCTAGTACGCATCTAAACACTGAAACCAAATTTAAAGTAGCAATGATCAGAAAAAAGCACAAGCATAGCTACATAGCATATTCCAAAAAAAATACTACCATAGTATTTTTAACCACAAAAACTACATTCAATAAACTCTTAAGGCTCAAATAAACTGCTGAGGGAATACTCTATTTGTGATGTTTCATTCCATATCACATTCTTTGCAAAAGCTATTGAAACTAAAACATATTAATCAGAATGTTTAGCCACTCCTAAATGCAGTATTTATGCACATAAAAATTAATAGCACTTTACTGCTGTATATAGATATGGCAATTAAACTTTGCCCAGAGGGAAACCCAAATTTACAGGAATAAGAACGCTTCTTGAAACATGTGCTTGAAAAATCATTAGGTTTTTATTTCTTATTGACTAAACAGCCAGTCTTGCACTTCATAAACTGGCTCCAACCTCAACAATCTGGCTTCATTTTAACCCCATTTTAAGGTTTTAATTTCTACATGAAGCACTGAGATCTCTAAGAAATCTATTTTTAATAAAGGCCAATTGAGGCATAGTATAAAACTATTTGGAGATAGTAAGTGCAAAAGACTAAACCAATTTTGACAGGAATGTTGAGCTAAATGATAAAAGGTTATAAATAAATTCTAGCTGAAAAGAACATCAGAAAACAAAGCACTGTAAAAAAGGACAACAGAATGAACACTCCACCCAACTATACTGGTTCCATAATATATAATTTATACAAACACATAACAACCATGACAAATCAGCTAATCATTTGGGGATCTCTAACACAATGACATATTGTATTCTACTAGCCTACTCCCTACACATCAAAATAAAACATTTTGGTTTGTATACAGTCTCTAACATGCATGTACAACACCTACTGACAACAAGAGGAGTAACACAGGTGAAGCAGACCTAACACATCACTGTTAATTTTTCAGGCAAGAAAAATATTTTCTTTTTTTTAAAGCATTAGAATAACTCAAAACCATTTCATCATCAACACCAAGAAATGTTTCCACTAACTGAACAATATCTGCTCCCAAATTACATTTCACTAAAGCAGCATAATCAAAGTCACTATGTTCACACTTTCATCTGTCAATTCCCCAAACTGATGTCTTTCTTCTCAAAACAAAAATTAAAGCATCCAAACAGCACCTTTCGTTCAAAAACATAAGTGAAAGCATCCAAATAAACTCTATAACAAGGCAAAAAGAAACAAAATTTCCTTTAAAAATACCAATTATAACAATAAGCAGAATAATTTCAAAAGCATCTAATAGGTTGGCTGAACCTTCAGAATATTCATTGCAGTTTCCACTGACAGCATCTTTCACATCAGTCAGGAATGGAATGTAAAGAGTGTTCTGAGACTTAGTGGGGTTTTTTCTCCTCTGAGACTAAGATAGTCAATTTCACCAGAATTCACCATAGAAGGCAGAGTAAAAATATAAATAACAAATGCAAATGATTGGCAGAAACATAATTTTACAAAAAAAAAAAAAAACTGAGAACACTGCACTTTTTGGAAACAAAATGGTCAGTTGTTTTAAACAACTTCTTGCCCTCCTCTGCTGACTGCATACAATGTCCATGTGGTGGCCTGAGGATTATCCCACATCCAGGAACTACAATATTCTCTTCCTGAAATTATTTTAAGGCGACAGTTCAAGGATACAAACAAACCATTTCCAAACAAAATTCAGAAACTTTTTGTACCTAGAGCTCACGCTAATGATATATATTCACAATCCTCACAACCGTTTCTGCGAGCTTTTAATGAAGGAGATATGCAAAACAGCCGAAGCATCACACACCACAATACCTGGTTCACAGCATCCATGCTGATGGTGGTCAGTCTGACAACACTTGTCCCTTAGAGGCATTTTCCGTGCGCACGACCTACTTTCCTTCTACATCCAGCAGCTCGTTTCTGCTAAAATAAGCAAATTAGCTGTCACCGCCGAAGCACAGGCGCCTCAGGAGCGCGCCAACCCCGCACACCCGCTTCCCACGGCAGCACGGCCGGGCAGGCCGGAGGCAGCGGCACCCCTGGCGCAGGAGAAAGTTCCCATTGTTTTCGGCAAGTCTCACGACGCCCTCTGCAGCGGCCGCGGCGAGCGCGGCCCCGCTCCCGCCCCGCCGCCACCTGCGCCTCGGCCGGCGGGG
>VZTT01031756.1:4843-43393 GCA_013400855.1 Buphagus erythrorhynchus | reverse complement strand
GCCGCGGGACACGGGAGGAGCCCCGGGCGGGCTGAGGTGCAGCGCCTGCCCCAGGACCGACCCGGCGGGCGGAGCGCGCGCGGGAAGCGGCGCCGCCTTTGTCCCGGCGGGAGAATGGCCCGTGCTGACCGCCGCGCGCGCCTGTGATGCGCAGCGCTGCCCTGAGGGCACCGGCGCCCGGACACAAGTGGGAGCAGCCAACATCCCTGGAGCTGGCATTTCTGCCCCCTTTCAGCCTGGTCTGCGCTATTACCGTGTAAAAAAATATGAACTAAACCACCAGTTGTTCTACTAGACCTACCAAGGAAAAGGATAGATTAATGTTTTGAACACCTGGAGGAAAAACTCGTGTTCTGAAAGAGAATTGTGCGTTCTCTACGGCAAATACTGGCCACAGGACGTGGGTGCTGTGCAGTGAGTGGCAGGGCAGCCGGTGGCTCCAGACGCGTTTCCACAGGGTCCTGCTTAGTCCTGTGCTCTCTTTGTGCCCTTCTGTAGGTACCTCGAGTTGTTCAAATAGGGATACTTGGCTTTTGCCAAAGGAAAGGGTAAGATTAAGTCTTCATACACTTCAGGAAAAACTTCTGCCATTGAAGAAAAATCTATAAGGTAATGTCAGCAATAAGCACATCATCACGGGAAAAACGCTAAGTGATGGTACTCACACAGAAACAATCTGTCAAGCTCTGGACTGTAATAGCATCACTTAATGGAGATAGGTCTGACGGTTTCAGACAAAGTTCCAAGTCACGTTACAGTCTGTGCAAGAGTAAGATGTCTCACACTTTCTCAAATCAGACATGGAGAGAGCTTAACCATCTGTGGCCATCAACTTGTACACAATAATGTCTACTTTTAAAATATGTTTAAGAAGAAAAGTTACTGCATAGAAGTAATAGTGGCCAGAGGAGTGAGAACACGTGAGAGAAATGGCCCTGCAGACACCAAGGTCAGTGGAGGAAGATGGGGAGAGAGGAGCTGCTCTGGGCACAGAGCTGAGATTCCTCTGCAGCCCCTGGTGCAGCCATGGTGAGGCAGCTGTGCCCCTGCAGCCCCTGGAGGGTCATGGTGAAGCTGAGATCCACCTGCAGCCCCTGCAGGAGCCACCACCAGAGCAGGTGCATGCCCAAAGGAGGCTGTGACCCTGTGGGAAGCTCAGCCTGGAGCAGGTTCCTGGCAGGATCTGTGGCCTGTGGAGAAAGGAGGCCATGCTAGAGCAGGTTTGCTGGCAGGATTCTTGATCCCATGGGGAACCCATGCTGGAACAATTTGTTCCTGAAGGATTTTCCCTCTGTTGAAAAGGACTCACACTGAAGCAACCTGTGGGAAGGACTCCTCTCTCTAAGGAAGCAGCAGCAGAAATAATGTTATGAACTGACCATAACAGTAATTGCCTGTCCCCATGCACCACTGCTGGAGAGGAGGTGAAGATCTGGGAATAAAGTTAATCCCTGGAAGGAGGGAGAAGTAGGGAAAATGTGTTTTTAAAATTCATTTTACTTCTCATTATCCTGCTCTGATTGTGATTGTGTTCAATTGATTTCTCCAAGCTGGGTCTGTTTTACCCGTGACAGTGACAGATCTCTCCCCATCCTTATCTCAGCTCATGAGATTTAATTATATTTTTCCTCCCCTGTCCAGTTGAGGAGGGAAGGGATAGAGCAGCTTTGGAGGGAAACTGGCATCCAGAGAATGTCAATGGCCATTCTTTCTTGTCCTTTTCCTCTTCACCTCCAAAAAAGCATAAAGTTCCTCCTTCTTAATAACCCCCCATTCAGTGAAGCATTGAGATTATGATGTCCTTTCAATGTTCTCTTCGAGATAAAGAATCTGGGTTCTGTTACTCTCTTCCTCTGTCACTCGCTGCAACCCGAAGAACCTTGTTAGTTACATTCTTCTGGATACTTTTCATCTTCTAAGTATTCCTTTCATGCTTAAGAGCCCAAACTGGACACAGTGTTGCAGATGTGGCCTTGCAAATGGCAAGTAGAGAATAATCATCTCCCTCCGCCCGTTGTGATGTTGATGTGGCACAGTACAGTGGTTAGTTCTAATTACCCAAAAGTTGCAGTGTTGACCCTCATTTTCCTTTTTAACTGGGACCCACAGGTTCTTTTTGCAGAGCTGCTATCTCATTAGTCAGTCTTCAGCCTATACCATTGCTTGGGGATTTTTGCCCTGGGTCCAAGGCTTTGTCCTGTCAGGATGTTCTCCAGCTTGTTCAAGCTGTCCTCACAGATCAACCCTGTCCTCCAGTATGTCAGAAACCCTGAAAACCCTGAAAACCCTGAAAACCCAGAAACCCTGAAACCCTGGTTTCAGCCACTCATTTCATCATAAAAGACCATGACATAGGTTATACAAAATGTGCCTTTCTGCCTTCCCCCTCTCCAATTTTAGAAATTCCAACTAAAGTCAAGTTCTGTATTGCTGTATTTTTTGGGAGGTGGAAACGCATATTTTTGGAAGATGGCCAAACAGCAACTGAAATCTTATTCTATCTTAAATACATTTTCATAACTTTTGTGTTCCACACTAAAGGAAGACCTAAAATGGGCACTGTTGCACGCGTGTGTAAATCTTAGGAATTTAGTTAACCCTGTAACCTGTTTGTGGGTGGAAGACCCTAATCTGTATATTGCTCTTTAGCTCCGCACATAGTTTACAATGTAACTAATTAGTAACATGGGCAAACAACCACACCCAAATTTTGGCCAGTCAGCCAGTCATATGCAAAGCCTCTCGGGGACTGACAAAAGCTGCCAGCACAGGTCAGGTAGTTCCACCTGACCTAGCAGAAGGTGCCTTCAGGAGAGTACTTGCAGAGTGGAGTCCTTTCAGCCAGTAGCCAGCCACTGAACAAGAGAAATTTGGATCAGAGTAGCAAAGATTCTGGTAAAGCTCATTTCACAACAAGCTGCAGCAGTTGTTCATCCAAGAGGTTGAACTGGAACTCAGATCCAATTTGATTTCATTGCGTAAAAAAAGAACAAGCATATGATGTTGCCTGACTTTGAAAAATAGAGTATTCCTCTGTAAAATATGAAAAATAATTGAAATTTATAATAACTTCCCTTTTGTCTTATATAGATAAGATTCAATGAAAATGAAAAAGATTTCCAGAACAATACATAATTCTTCATACAACCCACAATTAGCTTGTATCCAGAGAAAATGGAAATTCACAGTCAAACCAAATACAGTGTAAAATGTAGAGGATGCATTTGTATATAACAAAGGTAAGGATGAAAATATTTTGATCCATTTAATGTAAATTCTAGGCATAAAATATATTATTAGGGGAGGGGATTTGAAGTTAGCTTTCATTTTCTGGCTAATGTTCTCAACCAGCAAAGTTTGAAGCAGAATCTTTATTTATTCATTGTCTTCTAGATGATGAGGTGCTGGTGAGAAGTTTTGAACTAAGGCTTCTGTTACAACTTGTTGATCAAATTATTTTTTAATTGTTTCTTGATTGTGAGTATGGCTTTGAAAAATGAAAAATTCAGAACAATTTCTCTTAGTTACTGGGTTGTGCTTCCAAAATATATGAAGTATTCTAGCAAGGGAGGTATATTTTTGGTAGAGGATATTGAAGCGTTATCTCAAACAGCTGTGATAGTAGGTTTAGTATCCACTGAGGGGTTTTGTCTTGCCAAAGGGCTGGTAGTAGCACCTGCTGAGATGCCTTGCCATCTGTTTATACATATAAGAGCTGTAAGATTTTATTACTAAACTTTTCCTCATACACTATGACCACTAACATTTTTTCTGTATTTGAGATGCATTTTGGATGAAGCACCTGGCTTCACAGTAATTTTTCCTAGCAGAAAATAATTGTAAGTTGGAGTGAGTTAATGCTGCAATGCTGCACTGAACAGAGTACATTTTTGCAGAGGTGAAGTTGCATTAACCCTGAAGGATCTCACATGTAATATGTGCCAATCAAGAAGTATCACAAATCACAGTCATAAAGTGTTTCACTGCAAATACAGATATTCCAGCATTCCTTAATATATCACTCTTAGTCTATTTACTGATGTGGCTTCATATACTGTGCTTGCTGAAAGCATTTCATGAAAACTGTGTATTCAGAAACTCCATATTAAACAAATTTTAGACATAGAAACCTGAGAGAAATTCAGACTCCTTCAAGGGCAGAGAGACCTTGCAGAGAGACCTCAACAAATTAGGGAGATGGACAATCACCAAATTTATGAAATTTAACATGCACAAGTGCTGGAATCTGCACTGAGACAGGGCAATTCCGGTTGTGTGTATGGGCTGGGGAACAGGAGGCTGGAGAGCAGCGCCACAGAAAGGGACCTGGGGATCCTGGTCAATGCAGGTTGGATGAGTCTGCAGTGCCCTGGCAGCCAGGAGGGCCAGCTGTGTCCTGGGGGTCACCAGGCACAGCATCTCCAGCCAGGCAACACAGGGGATTGTCCTACTATGCTCTGCACCGGGGCAGCCTCAACTTGAGTCCTGTGTGCAGTTTTGGGTTCCACATTTTAAAGAAGATGCTGAGTTATCAGAGAGCATCCAAAGGGGAGCCATGAGGATGGTGAAGGTTCTGAGAGGGAAGCCACATGAGGAGCTGCTGAGATCTCTTGGTCTGTTCAGCCTGGAGGAGACTGAGGGGAGTCCTCATTATGGTCTTCAACGACCTCACAAGGGGAAGTGGAGGGACAGACACTGATCATTTCACTCTTGTAAGTCTTGACAGGACTTGAGAGAATGGCATGAAGCTGAGTTGGAGATTTAGGTTGGATATCAGGAAAGTTTTTCACCAAGAGGGTGGTCAGGCACTGGAACAGGGTCCCTAGGGGAAGTGGTCACAACATCAGGACTGACAGAGTTCAAGAACTGTTTGGCCAACACTCCCAGGCAGATGGTGTGACTCTTGGGGTGTCCTATGCAGAGACATGATTTAGACTCGATTGACCTGATGGGTCCCTTCCAGCTCAGCACATTCTATGATTCTGTGGTTTAGGTGCATTGAGACTCCTTTGTTAGAGTCTCTGACCATGATGGCCAAATGGGTAGAACACTTGCCAAGGAAGTAGAATACCTTGATTTCAAGATACTAAACTACAGGTTAGAGACCCCTTTTAAGCACAAGCCACTGTTAAATCAGGAATTCGTGAGCTGGGGGACTGTAGAGGAATTAACAGAGACAGCCTGATTCTATTGAGAGTGAGCTTAACTTGAGGAAGGGGAAAAACAATACTGAGTTCTGGTTGCAATTCCCAATATTGTTTATTTCTATCCAAGGATATATTAATGGGAGATGAATAAACTAGTCTTGAGAGCACAGACATATTAACTTTCAGATACAGGTGAGACAATTCTATATTGCTTTTTCCTGTATCAGTCACCTCAAAAAAGTACATTAAAAGTTTTCTATGTACTAGAAATGAGATTATGTGAGCTGGTTATCATTATATGATTTTATAATCCAATGCAACTTGCTTACGATATTTAAACTGTGCATACTTACATGCCTCGTGCTTTTGCTGAAATTGTAAAATTAAATTCAGTTATATTTGCATCAAATCCATATTTATATAATTTGCAATGTTTACACTATTCTTATACCTTAGCCTTGACAGTATCTTACAGGAAATCCCTGGGCTAGAATAATTCTGACTCTTAGTCAATGTGTATTCCAGTCTAACAAGGAGCTGCATCTTCATGCTCTGTTCCCCAATTATCATAAAGCTTCATTACCCTTTTGGGATAGAAAAAAAACTGCTATGTGTATTGTCTTACCCATAATTCATTTATTTACAAAGTTATTAAAACTCATAATTAATTAGACTTCTCATGAGGTCTAATTCCCTTCTGTGCTTTCTGGTGCATGACTATAAAGTTTAGCAAGGGGAACAATTTGCACTGCATCTCTCCCCTGGAGGTCCTTGTCATAATTTGATCATGGATTCAACCTATTCTGTTGTTTACCCTTTACACCCTTCAGCTTTGATTCCTGGTTGCACAGTGACACAGCTTCATATAGAGATAGGAAAAAATTTCTGGCCTAAAAGTACTTAACTTGTGATTACTGCAGTTCTGTGGAAAGTATGAGCTGGTGGTTCAGTCATCAGCAAGGCTGCTTGGGGGCTGGAATCCAGCCTACCCATTTCAGTGCTGCACCTTCTGACAGTGGGTTCTGGCAGAGGAGTTAGAGAGCATACGGAACAAATCCCCTTTTTGAGAAAAAGTCTGTGCATCTGGAAACAACTGAGGTGACAAGAAGTGACCATTGTAATACCCAAAGAAGACATTCTGCATCATCAGATCAGTGCAGTCCAGTAACCCTGTCCTACAAGTGACAGGGAAGAAAAAGTCTAACTGAATTGGTGATACAGTTTGGGTGTTTTAAGTGGGATTTGGACACTTGTGCTGTTGGGAGCTCAGCTTCAACTAGCCAAGAAGTTCAAGTATTCTTCTTTCCTCCTCACAGATCGCTAACAAGTACTGCATAACTTGCCACTTTAAAATAATTTATCTTGCATACGTTTCCTTAAGAAAGGCATTATTCTGTGTAAATATTCTTGCCATTTTGCTTACCTCCCTGACTGGGGGAAAAAAAGTATGCTTCTCACAGGACAGAAAGTTTACTTAACAAAAGAATTAATCTAGTAAAATATATTAGGAAAAATGAAGGACTTGCTTACAGTATTATATAATGAATTTTCATCTTCTTACCGCATTCAATTTTCTTCCAGTCCAGTGATTTTTTTCCTGTACACTCTTCCTGTAGAGTGAACATAAAGTTAATTTAATTCATGTTCTCATCCCTGATTAATCTGATTAATACAAAACACATACAGATATGCAACAAAATTAGTTTCATGCCTTCAGAAATCATTTAATTGAGGCATAAATATTCTAAGGCTTTGTGATGTGCACTAGGAAATGGAGGATAATTCATCTGGATAAGCAAACTGAGGCCAAGTGCAGACCTGGTCTAGCATGCTGATTCACAAGGTGATCATGTTCTCTACCAAATAATGTATTTAAAACCTATTCCTAATTATTAATCTAGTGAAGTTTAAAATAAAATGTTGCCAGTTGTCTCTTTCTTAGGTAGGTGGTAGCAAAGAATCTAGACTGTTAAGGACAGAAGAGAGGGGCATAAAGAGAAGATGTAAGAATTTCTAAGTCTTTCAGATGAAAATGTAAAGGACCATGTTCCTAAACTTATCTCAAAATGTGCTGGTGAGGGAAAAGTCCATCAGAAAAGTGGAGAAGGACTTGTGTTTCTCTGTGTGTACATATGTGGTGCATGTCTGCACACAATTATGTGGGTATAGCATGGGGAGGGATGGGAAGCAGTAAGAGTGAGAGAGGTGAGTGAGAGAAATAGGAGAGTGAGGGAAATATATCTGGAAGGAGGCTTAGACAAGAAAAGGGAGAATGACAGATTCATGAGAAGACAGGAGAAAGAAGGCACAGGAAAGAATGAAAGGATGCAGAAAGGTGCAGTAGCTTAAAAGCGATGCGGGCAAGACTGACAGTAAGAAGCATAGCAGAAAAGGGGAGGTAGAAATAGGAAGTCAAGAAAGAAAGAACAAACAGTAGAATTCATTAAGCCAGGTTTCCTGGGATTCTATGACTTGTAATGAGATTATCTCGTTTGCTGACCATTTTCTTAAGTTTTGTAGTAAAAGCAAGGAAGTATAAACATAAACACAAACATACAGGTCCTGGGTCTAATCAGAGCAAAAATGCTTTAAAAATCCAGAAATAAGAACATTTCTATTCAAAAGGAAGCAACTATTTTTGTAAGTTCTTTTACATATGTGTCTGTATGTAAATCAAGTCCTATATTGCAGGGCAATAGGAATCTTTCGAATTTTGAGATATTACAATTCCAGCAGCAAACTTGCACAATATTACTCAACATCAAGGAACATATGCAAATATTTCAAGATCTTGGAGGACAAGCCATGAAAACAAAAAACAAAAAAACAAACAAACAAAAAAACACAAAAAAAAGAAGGCAAGCTGCATTCCATAAATAATACTGTCACAAGTACCAAGAACAAGTATCTGTAGAAATGCAATGTACAATTAACTCAATCAGCATAAAATTACTGTTTCATACAAAGAAGGACTACAGATGATAAATCACTGAATGAACTGAAAGAAAAATGAAGAGTTCATGGCCTAAAGGAAACTGGTGATAGGCAGCTAATGAGCTAGTCTACATTGTCTAATGCAGAGTATATCCACGTAAATGAATAGTTGTGCAGCTCTGCCCTCAGTGGGAGACTGATTGAGTTTCTACACTCTGCCTGGCTCTACTCAGTTTGTGGGAATGTTGTAACACTGAGACCTTGAGCACTGTCAAAATCAGTTGAAATTTTCAAGAAGGTTCCAAAGCTTATTGCAAGATTTTCACTGGCAGAATGTGCAACAGAGTAAATTTTGCTTCCTTAGGAAGGGAGGCAAAACCTGTAGAAAAGCAAAAAGAGATAGATATCCTGTTGATTGCCACTACATTAAAGCTAAATGCAGTTTACATTTGCACGGCAAATTAGATTTACTTCTTGGATGGCAGAACATGACATGCATAATTTGGATTATAAATCCAAAATAAAGGACACATTCGTCAAAATAAAGTCAATGACAGTAACCTAAAGGTACAAATTGGAAGTCCAATGCACAACACAATTAACTAAAGGTAGAAACTAGGAGATAAAAAGCACAACACAATTCTGGGTAAAAGAAAACGTGCAACAAATGTGACAGATAAGATTGTGACACAAGGCTACTCTTTCAGTGTTCAAAATTCACAAATGCATAAGAAAAATATGCACTAAAAGATCAGGAAACAGAATATTAATAAGTGATTACATAAATAGTATTCCGTATATTCTTCAGTATATTCCCGTAAATACTATTGAGCAATAAAAGAGAGCAGTTATATCGGTGTCAGTATATTTCAGCAACCTCCATCCAAGTTGAATATGGATGGCAATGACAAATAGTCCCAAGGAATCAAACCTCAGAGAATCAATCCCTGTCATGAGCAGGACTGATCTGCGCTGACACTGACCTACTGGGTTTCTCTTCCACATTTTGACAGTATTGGAGTGAATGAAATTTTTTCTAATGAAACTGAACTGAGGTTGGCAGAGGATATTTTGGCACAGGACGTTTTGTCAATCATGACTCTTTTTAAAACTTCTTATCCTGCAACTTCTACTAATTGTATTTTTTAATGTGTTAAAGAAAAAGTTGGTGAGCAGATCATCATTTTTCATTCATCAGCTTGGCAAGCTTTTATGTTATTTCCTTCAAGCTAACTAAGTATGTGATATTTAATTGGCCACTCAAAATATTGTCCAAGCACCATGCCAGCCGCCTCTCAGGTGAATTAATTCTGTCATTTACTTTGCTTATAACATATCTCCTTGAACTACTGCAGAGTTAGTAATCATAAAGTATTAAGCATTAATAAGTATTAGAAAATGGTCCTGAAAACCACATGAATTTGGTCTTATCACTAGCCTGGTAAATATTTTTGTCTCACTGTTTTTACTGTCACATAGACTATGTAGCACAGACTTCATCCTAGACAGCAAGTGAGTTCAGTTCGTTATGTGCAAAGGAATAAGCTACAGACCATAGAGGATTGTGGTAGTCCTGGGCTGTTGCAGAGCAAAAGAATGGTTGGATTCTATTAATTCATTATCGATGTTAACTCTTTCTGTATTATAAGATATAAACATTGGAATAGGGTAAGCTCACTATTTATATTTTTAAAAAGAGGAAAAAGACAAGACAAGAATTTAACAAACCTGACAGCTTACCTTTGGTCCCCCCAGATAATGAAGCAAGTAGTGAAAGACACTATTATTAAACATTTAGAAGATAAAGTAAAAGAAGATAAAAGTAAAAGTACTTTAGAAGATAAAGTAAAAGCCAACATATACCTGCCGNTTATTAAACATTTAGAAGATAAAGGGGATACATAAAAGCCAACTTATACCTGCCAAGTACTAACCTTAACAGGTCACCTAATTTCCCTCTTAATGAGTAATAGGCCTCAAGACACCAAGAAGTGGAATCTAGCAGGATTTCAGGAAGGTTTTTGATGTTTCCTTATGTGGGATTCTCATTCATAGGCAAGCTAATATGATTAGAAAACCATGTGCAAAGAGAATTTATCAATGGTTTGCTATCAAACTAGAAAAGCATTTTAAGACTCTGTCTTGGTTGAATACCATTAAATGTGTTTATTCATAACTGGATGCGTTTGTTCAATTTATAGATGATTTCAAGGATCTGCAAGCATGCAGAAGGCCAGCATGAGAATTGAAAATTATTTTGATTAATTCAGAGAGTAGTCCACAAAAAGAACCACAGAATCACGGAATCATGTTGGAAGGACCACAGTGATTCATTTGGTGCAACTTCCCTGCTCAAGCAGCTCATCCCAGAACAGCACAGGATTATGTCCAGACATAATATCTTGAATATCTCCAGTGAGGGAGAATCCACTGTCACTCTGGGCAACCTGTTCCAATGGTCAATCACCCACACAGAAGGTAAGTTGTTCTCATGTTCAGATGGAACTTCTTATGCACCAGTTCCTGCCCATTGCCTGCTTTATTTCTTGGCGCCATTGAGAAGGACCTGGCTCTATCCTCTTGACACTAGGCATATTTCATGTTTGGAAATGTGAAATTCTGCTCTCTGATAAGAATAGACACTGTGTGAGTGGCATTCAGGCATTAGTAATTAAAAAAAAATGCTGAGGAATTAGGTAAGGATGCTACAGAGTATGTGTGTACATGAACCTTTGTGAATTATATTCCCAAAAAGAAGTACAATATTAGTGCTGTGGTCTATCATATTACCAGAATGGTAACACTTACCAGAAACTGATGAAGAAATTAGTGACGTCAACTATTATAATAATGACAGTCTTCAATTATCTGCTGTCATTCTGTTAAGATTTCCACCAATCAGGAGTGAATAGCCCATCTTGAGATTGTAAAGGCTATATTGAAAATGAGACAAGATTTCTCCAACAGTAACATTCTAATTTTAAGAAAAGAAAAATTTGAAAGAAGTTTTAAAAAGTTTACATTGGATTGGACACTATAAAAACACCATGCTATATGCCAAATGTCAGTAAATACCCTCTACTAGGAAGACATCAAAAGCATTAAAAGCATTTGAAACCAAAATAGCATTGCTCTGATTCAACTACAAAGTAAGATACTAAAATACAGAAATAACTTTTAAAAAAATGTGGTCATGTCCAAAAGAGGGAGGAAAAAACAAGACGAAGAATCTCTATGATGCTAAAGGTATAATCACAGAAAAGTCCAAAAACACTATTTTGAAGCCCTAGATAAATGTTCACAGCTGTCTTAACCACATTGAGAAGAAGTATCTGACCAGGCCATTAGTGCAACAGATCTGTGATCACAAGCAGCATTCAACAAATATAAGCAATATCAGAAGAAGCTAAACTAATTCTTTGCATCAGTTTCCACTGAAGAGAAGGTCACATCAGTTCTTAGCACCCCTCTTTATGAGTGATTAATCTGAGGAACTGTCTCAATTCAATACATTAACAAAAAGTGTTTAGAATGAACCACTTAAACTAACCATCCTAAGTAAGGTAAGATGGTAATCAGCCCAGAGTTGTAAAGAAATTCACACATTAAATTGCTGAGCAGTAGTATTGAAATATATAACCTGTGTTTTAATTCAGCCTCTTAGTCCCAGTGGTCTGGACAATTAAAAAATGTTACACTAAGCTTAAAACAGGCTCCAAGAAAAATTCTGGATACTGCTAGCTCATAAATCAGGTTTATCTTTTCAATCAGTTGCCTTTCTGTTGGTGGTTGAATTTTTCCCTTTTCTTTTTGTGGAATTTTTCCCATTGTTATGCTAAGTGTTTTGGGATACACCCAAGCTCAGATAGCTAAGGTAACAGTTTCTCTCACAGGGGAGAGGAGAGGGGAACACCGGAAAAGGAGAGGTGGGGTAGGGGTCTGCTCTCTGGCTCTCTCGCTCGTCTGGCTCAGAGCAGGACGGTCGCTGGAAACTCTGCTCTGCCACCCTGACGTGGGAGCTGCCTTCCCTGGCTGTGGGATCCCAAACCTCCCTGCTCAGACACTCTCCTGCATCTCCTACCCCCTTCAGCACATCCTTTTGGAGCATCAGGACTGACCCTGCCCTGGGACCTGTGAGCAGCTTCTCCCCTCTGCCCTTTCCCATTTTGGGACACAGAAGCCATTCCTGCAGCACCCTTCCAGCCACGTGGGATCACCGAGAGCTGGCAGGCAGCATCAGAGGGGTAATGGCACCACAAAGGAAAGGTGTCCACAACCAGAACTGTTTAATGAGTTTTCTGCTCTGTTGTTGTTCATCTCGCAGTTATTGTTGTTGTGTTTTGTTTCCCTTGTTACATATATATATATATATATATATCAGTAAAGAACTGTTATTCCTACCCCCCTATCTTCGCCTGAGAGCCCTTTAATTTCAAAATCATAGTAAAGTGAAGGGGGTTTATACTCTCCTTTTCAAAAAGAGGCCCCTGTCTCTTTTAGCAAATACTTGTCTTTCAAACCAAGACACTTTCTATTTAATTAAATATACAAGTAGATGCATAGATAAGTGCAATGTACTGACAGACAACCAGCAGAACTTCTGATTGGGAGTCATGCTTTACCATCTGTTAGAGACTTCTGAATGAAGTAAGATACCTGTCATCTGTTTAATTTTTTTTCATAGATATCCTTATCCAAGGTGCCTAAATAACTTACAATGTTATACATAAGATATAAAAATAGTAATAAAGTTAAATAATCAGATTTTAAAATGAGAAGAAGCTAAAAAAGGAGATCCCCCTAAGAATCTGGTTAGAATATTTGGTGTGTAAAATAGTCATAACCATATGGAAAAGGAGGGAATTGTGAAAGTACAAAATTTTCAGATGATGAAGTATTATGCATGCTAGACAAACGTAAAGCTGACTGCAAAGGAATCCACAGAGGTCTCAAAATACTGAAGGTCTGTTCAGTAAAAACAACCAAATAAAATTGTGACAATTATAATAACATGCACATGAGGTAAAAATACTGTAATTATAAATATATAACAGCTGTCTTAAAGTGTGGCATCTATTATCTTTCAGATGGAGATCTGAAACCATTGGCGGGGGGGAAAAACAATAAAGAAAATGTTAGAAATTACTAGGTATAGGGAGAACAGAACAGAAAATCCCATCTATCACTGTCAACTCATCCTGGTCCTCCTTTTGAACACTTCATACCTAATAAGATGTTTTGAAAAGAAGTGTTAGAGAATTTTTTAAAAGTACTACAAAAGAGGGACAGTCGTTGAGAAAAGCAGCAGCTTCTGTACAAGAGACAAGAAAAAGTGCCAAGACTTTGTATGCTTGGAGAAGATAGAGAGGGATATGATGTAGAGCTATAAAATTGTAAATGGTTGTAAATAAGATGAATAAGGAGTGTTTATGTCTAAGCTCACTAATACTATCAAGCCCTTAAGGACATTATCAGGGAGCAATGTAGACATTAAAAAATCTTAATATATTACATAAGTAAATTGTGGGTCTCATTGTCACTGAATACTTTGGAAACTAAAAGGACAAATGAGTTCCAAAAGTGATGGATTGATGGATAAATGGATGCAGAAAAGTCCATTTGTAGCTCTAAGATATTATGGCCTTCACTCCAGGAAGCTCTTTGACAGAAGACATAACAGGTAGGATCAGTGTTACGCTTTTCTTGACAGTTTTGCATTACGGCTTCAGCTTTGAATGTGGTTCTGGGTTTCACTGCCTTCAAACAAGCATGAAAGACCACATGTTCTTATGAAATGCTTGTGATATTCTACACAGAAGTTCTGCAGAAAAGGTTCTTGGGGATATAGTATATGCCAAGCAGAGCAAGTGTCAGAAATGTCAGAGGGAAATAGAAAGTATCAAATGGTGAAGTAAAGACATGAATTTGAAGGAATATTTCTCTTCAATTTAACTCTGGTAAATCGCTAGCTGGAAAACTGGTCAGGTTTTGGCAATGTGTTTCAAGCAAAATTATCCAGAAAAAAAAAAACTGTAAGTATAAAAATAGTCCAAGGAATATGATCTATAAGAAACAAGAAAAGCATTGTAGATCTTTAATGTACTGAAAACTTTCCATATGTATTGGGTAGAATCAAAGAAGGAAGAAAAGTTGTTTACTAGGTCATAAGAATAAAGAATAAAATGTTGAAAGCTGTTGCAAAGAAGATTTGAGCTAGACTACAGAGAGTATTTTTTAACAGAAAGATCCCAAATACTGATGTAGATTGCCTAAGGAAGAGTAGAATCTCTATCATCCTTGGGTTTTAAAACATCAGTTAGACCCATATCTTTACAGTTTGAGTGCAGTAAGTGGGCTATATGTGTTCTACATTCATTAGAGTCCTATTTTTTTCTGACATTTGAGGAATGACTTGTCTGAAATGTGTGTGATCAATTCATATTATTTTGACTGCATGCTGACATGCAGATATTCATGCTGTCTTTGTGTATATTTATTTCTTTCTCACTCCATCTCTAATCATCTATAATTTTATTTACATGCTCAGCAACTGTTTCTCACAGTCAAATTCCTCTCTGTTGGCTTGACACTCACTGTTTAGTGTTATTCCCCGTGTTTTGTCACATCCTCCTAGCTCATTTTTCAAACAGCTAGTGGTAATTTGTTCTCATTTTTATAATGACAATTTCAAATTTCTTTTTACTTATTTATTTTTAAAAGCATTATATGTAACAATTGAGCATGTTATACTAAGATTAATACCATCCCCTGATTCAATGTATTCTCTCAGCAAATATTTATTCCTTTGGTAAAAAGCTCAGGTCAGACTGCCCAATTATTTTGCTTAATCATGCTTGAGGGAGAAATACTTTTTGCTTTAAATTTAGTGCAATATGTTGGCAGCATTTGTACCGTAAGGTTAGAGCTGAGGATGAGGTAAGGAACAAGGAGCCAAGATGATAAGGATTTTTATGTGTTTCTTTATCCCTGACACTGGCAGCTGCCACCTGTGGTTGTACCACAGCAGACCCTGCACTCTCTTGGCATGGTACTTCCACAGGGGCACATTCTTCTCTGCCCGGGGCTGAGCCAGCCCATGCAGGTAGAGCCCAAGCAGGCAAGGAGGTCCTGAACAGGCACCAGATTTCTTCTTCCAGAAAGCTTTAAAACCTGTGTCCACAGTTAACTAAATGCTTGCTGGCAAACAGAATACCTAACGGGTCTTGATAACACAGCAAGCTAGTATTCATGATGCTCTGTATGCTCACATCTGCACACTGGAACAGGTAGAATTTTTTGTGGATTATAGATCACTAGAGCAGAGCACACAGGATGCTCCAGGAGAGTCTACTTCCTATTACTTGTATCAGCAGACATAAGAGTACAAAAGTCCAGCAGCAGAAGCAAGCCCCATGATTCATCTGAGGAGGAAATGCATGTCCTGCCTTCTTTCACAGAAGAAAACCTGAGATAAGCTTTCTAGAATCTTCCATATTAGCTATTTCCTTTGGGTGCAAGGCCCTTAAAGGAGAAGAGGAAATGATACCTTTTTCTAAGATATTCATCCCTGCTTTCTGAAAATCTAGCTCTGAGAGACAAAAAAAATTAACCATATATATTACAATCTTGACTATTGTTCAAAAGAACAAGTATCCATTCACTCAGACCTGTCTGCAGAGTAAAGGCCTGAGTGAGCCTTTGACATGTCAAAATGACATGTCATTTTTACAAACTGTCATTTAAACCAACAAGGTTATATTTTTGTGCAGAACTATTGGATGGGTAGCAGCTCTTTACCTGTTATATTCCAAAGTGTTTCTAAAGTTACATATCTTTTTCTTCAGAATTGGACAAAGCCTTCAAATCACTTCGGATGAACTCATCTCCTGGAAACAAAGGTAAGAAGACACATATTCTACTAACCCATTAAACTACAATAGGATTTTTCAGAGATCTGTGTCACTTCATCCTTCCCCTTAGAATAAGCCCAGATGCAGCAAATGAGGGCAAAATAGCTGTGAGGGATCGAGTAGACCAAGAGTAATCCAGACTAACTGCATTGGTATCAGAAGTGAGCCATCAAACTTGAAACTTTTTATCATTTTACCTTGAAGAATACTATCCCCATACTAGAGAATCAGAAGGACCTTTTATAATTGTCCCTCTCAATGTACATAATCCTTTGACATGCTTAATGTTCCTTGATTATATATGCTGTTTCTGCCTTTTGGTGATTGGCAGTGGTATTGTGCCAGAAGAGGTTTAAAGTTTTTGTAATTTGTTCCCTTGTTGCAGGCAGCTATGATCAAGGTCTTTGAGTGTTTTCTCTTTGATTCCCTGAAGTTGGGTTTATTTAACCCTAGTGTTTTCACCCCTTTTTTTAAAAAAAAACGGCTTTCATTTAGAATTCTTGTAGATGTCCCATATACTTTCATGGCACCCCTTCCTTCTTCCTTGGCTGCAGTAGCCAGCCCTGTAGTCACTGAAATACAATATTCTTAAAGAGATGTCCCAAGCAGGCCTCTGATTCTTTCCGTATATGCCCAGGAAAAGTGTAACTGTATACATCTACTCCAAGCCACTGCTTCATGTTGATTCTCAAAGGTAATAAATATTTTTATTATGCTTTCTCCCTGTTAGCCCTGAAATGTTTCTAACTACATTTGTTACCGTTTAATTTTATGTGATTTTAACAGACTAGTAATATAAATATCAGTCCTGGTGTTGCCTGATTCTACTGTAAAATAGAGAGGATGTAAAAAGGCATCAAACTTTCTCCTGAAGTCTGTATTTGTTATTGGAGCTATGTAAATGGGGATTAGTAAATAACAAGACTAAGAGTAAGAGAAACAAATAGAAATAAAAATTCTCCTTTGCTTTGTGACTACTTAACTTTTTCTCACTTATTATCATAATTCCACTTGCAAGTCTCTGAGATGAAAATAAGAAAATTTTCGGAAAATTATTTTTAAGAGAAAGGAATACCTTTGGTTTTCTGCACAGATCACGAAACTCTAAAATATGTATAATATGTATAATAAGAGGGACTTCATAAATTGCTTTTACAGTATAAAATAGCATTTTCCATACAGTAAAACAGGTCATGAAATTATACTCCATCATTTCTATAGTGTAAAATTATTCTACTCTAATATCATCTTCTAAAACCCTAATCTTCATTCTGCTAGAAGTACCACAGACTATTGCTGCAGATATTAAACATAAAAACTACATTAGCAGAACAGTGAAGTTGCAAAGCTCGTGTGCACCCAGTGATGTACTGAGCTCTTTTAACAACCAATTCTCCAATAAACTGTTTTCTCCTCCTTGTCTAGTGTAGTTTGTGCCCTGTTTATTGTATGCAATTCAACTCCTGCTCTGAATTAATATTTTTTTTTCTTCCATAATAACATCATAATAACATAGGAGTTGAATACTTCCCAAACATTTATTTTCACAAATGAGATTAGAGATTACTATTCTCTTTCTTTTACCAACTATTAAACACACAGAGACATTAAGGTCAAAGGTACTTACTAATTTTCTCTAGTCAATTTGAGACTCTCCTGATGTGATTTTTTTAGTGTAAGCAGCAGAATACTGACTTCATTAATTTTTAAGTGCATTTGTTAACTTCAGAGGTTGCTATGGGCACTCTCTCAAATGAAATTGCAGTGCTTCAAATCCAATATCCAGAAAACAAATGCAAAATTAATGATCATGTAAGATAAGAGGAGCCTTGGATAATATTTAATTATGTGACAGAGACAGAAAGTAAAAGTAATTTCCTAAGATTGTCCCATCAGACCAGACCAGTTTTTCCTTCTTTCTTTTTCCTGCACTGTTTCCCACTGCTTATTCTCTACCATTTACTGCAAGAATAACCAAACTTTCGGATTCCTTAAACTGAATGCCAACAGTGGTGGAGTAACAATACTTATAGAACTGTAGGATGACTGACAGGCAAGACATAATAACAGCTTTCTAAGGATTCCATTTGTCATTGCAGAATGGGTCTGAATTAGGTTACAGCAATAATTATCCTGATTTTGTTTCTCACCACACTAAGGACTTGAAGAAACACCTGTAACAAAATCTTGTATTATCCTCTGATAATATAAGATTTTTATTAGTCAGTCTTAGGCAACAAAATTTGAGAATTTGAGCCCAAAGCAGTTAATACTTGCAATGTGATAGAGAAATATAATGTTATAAGCTGGAAAACTTCAGACAATAATAGTGGAGCAGTTTGAAGGGCTGCCTTTACCCCATCATTACAGAGGCAGGAACTTCTCTAATCCCATCAGATTGTGCCTCCTTTTCTTCTTTAACTGAGCTGGAAAGCGGTGTTTTCCCAGTGAAAAGCTTTAGACAAATTCCAGGATGATGCAAGAACTTTTAAGTGACCTAACAAGGGACTGAGGAGGAAGGTGGTGTGCAAGGCACAAGGACTGGTTGCCTCTGTCTAACAATCAAGATGTTTCCCTTGAAACAGTATGAATTAGCTTGGAGAATTAGAATATGCTCTTATGGCAGAAACTGAAAGAAAGATGAAGGTCAGTTCCCTCAGTCACATGGGAAAGAGCCACCTAATCCCAAACCTTGGAAAATAGAAGAGTAAACTGTAAAAATGGCCTTTGTTTTGCTTGACCTTTATTTAAATTCGTTTTTGGGTACCTTTTAACTAGACTATATCTGCATGCAAATGACTGTATCTGCTGCAAAAATATGCAGGCCCTGATCTACTGAACAGACAGATCCACTGAACAGATGACATTTAGCTGAGTGATGCAGCTGACACTCCCAAAGGATGGGATGCCATCCAGAGACCTGGACAAGCTCCAGAAATGAGTCCATGTGAACCTTACATGACTGAACAAGGGCAAGTGGAAGGTGCTGCATGTGGGTCAGGGAAAGCCCCAGTATCAGTACAGGCTGGGGGATGAAGGGACTGAGAACAGCCCTGCTGAGAAGAACCTGGGGGTGCTGTTGGATGAGAGGCCAGACATGACCTGGCAATGTGCATTTGCAGCACAGAAAGCCAACTGTGTCCTGGGCTGAATCCAAAGCAGCGTGGGCAGCAGGGAGAGGGAAGTGACTCTGTCCCTCTCTTCTGGTGACACCTCACCTGCAGTGCTGCATCTCTGGGGTCCCCAGCAGAGGAAGATGTGAACTTGTTGGAGACAGTCCTGAGGAGGCCATAAAACTGAACAGAGGGATGGAACACCTCTGCTATAATGAAGGACATCAGGAAGAACATCAGGGCATAGGCTGAACACCTCCTGTATGAAAAAAGGCTGAGGCAATGGGGATTATTCTGCCTGGAGAGAAGATTCTAGAAAGATCTTATTGCAGCCTTCTAGTACTAAAAGGTGGCTTTAAAGAAAGATGGGGACAGACTTCTAAGTATGGCCTGTAGTAACTGGACAGGGAGAAACTGTTTTAGACTAAAAGAGGGTTTATTCTGACATTTTATAAGATGAAGCACTGGAACAGGTTTCCCAGAGAGGTGGTAGAGGCCCCGTTCCTAGAAATATTCAAGGTCAGGTTGGACAGAGCTTTGAATGGCTTGACCTAACTGAAGATGTTCCTGGCTTACTGCGTGGGGTGTTAGACAGATGACCTTCAAAGGACCCTTCCAACCCAAACCACAGTATGATTCTATGGTTCTGTGTTTCTTTGATTCTGAATGAACAGAATACTTGTTGGAGGTTAGTAATGGTGATGCTCGGAGCTCCAGAGGGATGGAGAGGAATGGAAGCAGAAATCCTACCTCCTATCAGCAGCAGTGAGTATAACCAGCTGGCACAAAGAGCTGTGCCTATAGCATAGGAATATTCTCTGGGATCAATAGAAGTAGTGCTGAGTTACTCTTAGTATGTGTATCAGGGGTGGATTTCAGAGTGGATTTTGAAGGAGAAAATCTTTCCTCCCCTCCATCCTCAGTTACGTAACACAGAGGAGGCTATGCAACCCTTGCATATATTGCACTTGCATCCATGCTGTACTAGTAGTCACCTAGCAGGAACAGCAAAAACCCTAAGGATTCACAAAAGCCATTGTAACAGAGCTCATATGATGGTGAAGATCTGCATCATTCACATTGCAGGTCAACGTGTATGGGCTGTAGCACATAATGTCTTCACAATTAAAAGACAGCTGATCGTGTATTTGCAAACTACAGGGTTTTTTCTGCATAAATATGTTAACTGACATTTATGCCAAACATATTACATACTCATGTCAAGAGAATAGAACCCATCTGTACTGCAGAGATGTAATTAGCATTAATTAATACGTTCGCATTGTCTGGTGTTCATATATTTTGCCCTGAAGTCATAAATGTAGCATGGCATTTAGTAAGGCAGTATTCATGAGTCTTCATCTAAATTCCAAACATTTGGATTTTGTGATGCTTTTTGTGCCCCTTATTATTAACTGTTTCTTAGCATCTATGGAAAGGAAGTTTTGTTAATGGCACTGTTTGAGAAATGGCTATTCCTTGTAATAACTTGTTATATGCAGAAAAACTTCTTCAGCAATTAATACTCTAGCATAAAAGTAAACAGTTACAATTATTGTGTGGCACAGTAATGGAGAAACTTGTTTTTCACAAACATGAAGCAATTAACAACAAATGTTTGAATAGGTTAACAAGATACAATGAAATCTCTTCATCCAAACCATTTGGTAAATAACATGTATATATTGAAAGGATGGCAAGTGATTCAGGAACAAATGCACATTATCTACAGTAGCACTGTTTTTCCATTTCTGATTCAGCAGAGATCCTCAAACGAGTGAACCCACTTGCATGCCCTACTCATGACCAGTATGCATTTGTGGAAAACATGCTCCTGTTCTTACCAAAAAACTTTATAGGCATGTGAGATCCTCTATTACCACTTTTTTCTCTCTGCACACCTCTCCTCTGTTTCTAGTCATTCTGAATATTGATGCATAAAAACTAAGGGCTTTGGACTGAATTTCTTCATTGGAAATCTTTTAAGTGAATATTAATGTTCCTTCATAAGTCATAATATATGGAGTCACATGTACTTCCTGCACAGTTTTCTGTAATATTTCCTTTATCCCTCCATTTCTGAGGGCCTCCCCCATTTACTTTTAGCTGCAAGCAATTTTTCCTTTTGTTTGATGCTTTTTCGTATATTAACAACAACAGCTAAAACTGCTGGATATGCATTTAATTGCATAGCTTTCACAGAATCACTGGTTTAATGCCCTGATAACTGAAAGTACCTGGGCTAGGCTACCTTAACATAGTTTAGTATTGCTACAGTGAATGCAGCATCCACAGATCCAGCAGAAGCCATGAACATGTGAATGGGTTAACTAGTATTTTTAACTGTCCAAATTTTTAGAAGCCACAAACAAGATTCAACCTCTAGAAGCAGTATGGCCCTGCTCTATGAATTACAACTTTACCTTTGGATAAATCAGAGGTAATTTTGTCACATTTTAACTGTATGCCTCTAAACACCCAGCCAGTTTATTTGTCATGCTTTCAGACGCACAGCTTTATTGTAAGCAGCTGCCACAAATGTGATTTTCTCCATTTTTATACATCAAGCTATCATGTATGTGTCTGTTAGTGCCATAACCTTGATGGGATTTTACTGGCAGCTTTTTGATATTTTTAATGCTCATTTAGTGTGTGACCCCACGCACCTTTTTCTTGCAGCAATAAGGCCTTGCAGAATCATCTTCACCAGCCTTAGACATTTATTTACCATCTTCATTGCATTGACCCAATGTTTTGTAAGGCTGTGTGGGGAAGTGGACTGATTCACTGATGTTACTGAAATACAATTTGGCAGAAAGAGCAACTATTCAATGCACTGGTAAACCAAGCCTGGTTTACCACGAGAACCAAAAAAACCCGAGTCATAGCACAAGTCAGAAACCAACAGAGGATGGGAAATCATTTCATGGATATGCTGCAGAGGAACAGGTGCACAGTAAGTCCATATGGATGCACGTACTGGGGTTGTACCAACAGGGGCTAGTTGAATCCATCTGCTAAGGTTTTCAGCTGCTAATCAAATGACTCTGTTTAGCTGCATCATCACAAAATGCGGTGAGTCCTACTTTAGCAAGACTGGGGTAGGTCACTGCTCCTTACTTTGAGCAGGTAAGCTGCCTGGAGGAAGAAAGTTAAATTTATCTGAAGTGACTCTTTCAGCAAAGATAAACCTTGAAACAAACCTTCTGAAGCAGGTCAGGGGAAATGCATCACTTGATTTTTCACCTGTCTTTTAATTTGTGGTACAATATCACATTTAGAGAGTAGTGTGATTTTTGTATTAAAAAATAGAGGGGAAAAAGTCAGAAACAAGTTGTGCCTTCAGCACAGCTAACTCTTTTTTTTATATTGGAAAAGGAATCTTTGCTTCCTTTTTTCAGTATCTTTGCCAGCATCCTCAGAATTTAAACAGTGTGAAAGTCCTTCATAATAAGTCTTTCCTTTCTTCTAGCTTGGACAGAGTCTATAAAATGAAAAAAATGAGGACAAAAATGAGGACAGATCAAGCTGTTGGTCTGGGGAAACACCTATGGCATAATTTTGTTGCTAAGAGAAGAGCAGTACCTCCTGCAAGGACTCTACCAGCCAAGCTGCTCAGGCACAGTAATAAGCTTACTATATGCCTCTCTGTGCACAGTTATGACTCTGTCATGCATCAATATGTGGGTATCAGTGCCTGCAGAATCAAAATCTGAAGATATTAGTAGAAAACTACATACTGAGCGTGTGGAATGTGTTAGATGCAGATATTGGAAACACAGAGTTTGAAGGGGTTTGCTACATCAGTTTAAATTTAGTAAACTTCATGTTTCTGCTCAGTAATTTTGTTCATGAAGAGTTTGAAGAATTACATTTAACACATTTCTGAGTTATCCAGGAGGAAAAAACAACTAAACAATTTTCTTTAAATATGAAAATCACAGGGTTTTCACAATATACAGATCATTAAAAATAAACTGAATGTATTTCCTTTTAAATTTGGAGAAATATGCATATCTGAGGGAATAAATGTGAGAATTTTAGCTTATATAGTCACATTCTGGAAAAATTAAATTGCTGAAAATGAAAGACTAAAATTCCAGGGTGCTTTTTTTCAGAGGTCTGTAACTGCAACACAAACTTTGCAATAAATCACATACAAAAACAATGTTGCATGTCTGCTATTTCAAGTGGTTCTGTTTCAGAAAAGGATATGCAAGCTGCTATACTAATTGAGGTTTATTATAAGATCCTATCAAGTTAGACTACTGATACTTCCATATACAAGTGTACATAGGCTACTCTTTCTAAATGGAGCTGCAATTCTCTGGAATTCTTTTAAATAACCCCTTAGTTGCATGCCTACTAATGAAAATAGCAGTTTCTACGGTAAAACAAAGAAATCACAATGAAAATGACAGAAAGCACATAATAAAAATTAAATTTTATGTGTATCTCTGTACAAGATGTTTACCAAAATATTTGCAAGTTTCTGTCCTGAAAATCAGCATAGGCAGAGTTGTTCAGAAATGTGATTTTTTTTGTTTCTCTTACATTGTAGAAGGCTTATATTAGAACTGACATCCAATCTTATCAATAGTAAAAGTTATCTGCTATAGAGGAAATTGCCTGTTCCATGAGTTTTCAGAGCTCTTGTTTGATGCCTTTAGTGCAGAAACAACAAAAGCTAGCAGTTTCTCTTCCGGTGAGGATCAGGAATTTCTTGTGTGTTCTTTTAGCCTTATCTCTGAAAATCAAAAGATAAGGGGGTATTATAATAGGCCTAGACTTGAATATTAGGCACCATAACTCCTTGGAAAAAATAGCTCAAAAAGCACTAAAAAATAATTATAAAGGTTTTTCCTGCAAGTATGCATTTTTTATGATATTTTCAGGAAGAAAGTGGAGACTATCTTTACCAAAAGGAAAGCCTAGCCTCACAATTTTCCCAGATTGTTGGAGGATGTATTGTTAAACAGGAAACAGCTGGTGAGGAAAGCATACAAGGATCATAACATTTGAATGCAAATTTCTGCTGCCCCTTTGTGGCTATTTTTAGAGTCTCTTGAGGTTTGCAACCAAATGTAATGAATATCTGATTAAATTTACCTAATATCAAGAATTAGCACAACATGTATGTGCTATATGAATCCTATGTAATTTTTAAAATTTCAGTGTAGATCATAAACAGATCATGTTAGGACTATTTCAAATGTAAAAGACATTATAGTAGTAAGCATACACAGCAAGAAGCAGACACAGTAGTTGTGACACCCTAAAGATAAAAATGAGTCTGTAAAGTGTAGGGTGAAGTGTCATCCTTCTTTGATTTTGAAAAAATGCCTGGGCATTTCCAATCAGTTTGTACTAACTTTTATTTATTGATCTAATAAAAGTTGTTATCTTTTGCTGCAACTTGGTGTATTAATATATAGCCACAGTTTGAGGGATTTGTTTAGACCTTAGAATTTTCCTAGTCAGAGGAGGGATATTGCTACAGACACATCCAATATCCTGACTTGTGCAAGGACAGTGGAGAAAACAAGGTGTCAGAAAGATGTGCAGGAGTGAGGATACATTGGCCTGAATGACTCCTGCCAATGGCTTCACTAGAGGGAAGAACCTGGAATCCAGGCAAAGACAGACACAGGCAGAAAGAGAGCAGATAAGCCATAGGAGGTACCTGAGAAATATTCTGCATGTTCATTGGCAATATGTTTCCACATTAACTTTCATTTATAAAAGTTCTCTTGCAATTTCTCATAATACACTGTGTGAGGTGCTGAGTTCCTTCAATGTTTTTTAATTGTAATGAAAATCAAAAAATATTTTCCATTTTGCAAGAAAGGGCCTGAATTTCAAAGGCAATCCAATTGTTTCTGTCTACAAGCAGCCTCTTTTCCCCTACCACAATGTGCAATGTGCAGGGCTCAGACAATATGAGACACAACAGAACTCAAGGCCAGCTGGCCACATTTTTGTGTATATCCGCTGCAGGAGCCAAACTCATTCTGTGGTTGAAGCCCAAAGGACACCTTCCATAACAGTCCATGAATCAGGACTGAGAAGCTAAGCATAATTTGAAATTTATGGAGCATAAACTCTTACACTTGGCATTGCCAGGAACCAGGTCTTGATGTATTCCATGGTGGTGTGGTTTAACCCCAGCTGGCAGCTCAGCCCCATGGAGCCCCTCCTTCACTCCCCCAGTGGATGGGGGACTGAATCAGAAGGGTTAAAGTGAGGAAGCTTGTGTGTTTGAGATGAAGGCAGTTTAATAGTTGAAGCAAAAGCTGCACACAAAGCAAAACAAGGAATTCATTCACTGCTTCCCATGGGCAAGCAGGTGTTGGGCCATTCCCAGGAAAGCACAGCTCCATAGCACCTAGTGGTTACTTGGGAAGACAAATAACATCACTCCAAACATCCTCTCCTCCTTTCTTCTTCCCCCTTATGCTGACCGTGGCACCATATGGTCTGGAAAATATCTTGGGTCTACTGGGGTCACCTGGCCTGGCTGTGCCCCCTCCCAGCTCCTTCTGCATCCCCAGCCTCCTTGCTGGTGGGGTTGGGGGAGCAGCAGAAAAGGCCTCGACTCTGTGTAAGCTCTGCTCAGCAATAACAAAAACATAAAAACGTCCCTGTGTTATGAACATTGTTTCCAACATAAATCCAAACCACAGACTCATACTACCTACTAGAAGAAAATTAGCTCTATCCCAGATAACCAGCACATATGTCTGCTGCTCTCATCAAGGAAAATACCTTTAGTATCTTAAAAGCCTTTTCTTAGTAGTTCGTTACTGAATAGATCTTTACTGATTTTACCCAAGAAAACCCCAAAATTACTGTCCTGAACAGTACAGTCTTTTGAGCTACTAGCACCTCAGGTCTATCTGTAGATAGTCCTGTCTAATTTTTAAGATCAATCTAATAGAGAAATGCTAATCTCAAAAAGCTGTTTGCATAAAATAAGCATGCATAAAGCTTATAAAGCTCTGTGCTTTTATTCTGTCTAAATGGAACAGTAACATTTTGAAAGATACAGGATTTTATAGCTCTTCAAAATTATGTAATGCATTCTTACACTGAATCCTGGCAGAGTTTATGTTTGCTTCCCATAACTTCCCAGCTGAATTTAAGCCAGTCATATGTACAATTTTTATTTTTTTTTACAGCATCACACCAATTTTTTAAGATTATTTTCTGATTTGGTGCTGTGTTTCTGAAAACCAAAGCAAAACTAAATGCAGCCTCTAAAGATGTTTGTTGTGGTGTACTGTGGACAATATAGGTTTCACAATTGGGCTCCTAGTCTAGTTAGCCCCTGCTCAACACTCAGATAAGAAAGGTATCATAAAGCCTTAGGTCTCCTTGTATTATCTAATTTTTTTAAAATTTCAACATCCTTTGAAAAGCCACTATTGCAATAGATTTACAGAAATTAATCCTGCACAGTATCCAAATTGCTATCCCTTATCCTGAGGATGAAGAAAAATCCCATTAATTTTTTTAAACATATGAGACATTTCCACCATTAAGTCCCATTTGCTCTTGAACTGTGGAACTTCATTTCTGAAAAAAATACAGGGGGAGCTGATAGCTTTAGAGAGCACATCGGTAAACACACATACCACAGCTAAGATACTCTGAATTCTGTGTACTTTAGCAATATAGAGCTGTACACTACATTCCTGAATTTAAACTGCAAAAGGGCCACATAGGGAAGCATCAGGGACTATTAAATGCCAATATTCATTATAAATACTTTTCAAATGTGCACACACAACATCTATAGTACATAAAGCAATAAGCACATCTCTTGACATCCTTGCTATTTCTACAGCAGCACAAAGGCTCTACAGCATCACTCAAATGTTTTGACACAACTTGTCAACACTTTTACCTCAGCTCTATTGATAATCCTCACAAATCTAAGGACTGTGACACCTCTCAAGAGTCCATCCAGCCTGTTTCCCAAACCTAAGTGACAAGGATGATTTGGTGTTACCAAGGAAAGGTGGGGTGGGAGTTCATTGATGATTACTCTCAAATAATGTGTATATTTTGAGTAAAACCTTTCTTCCAAAGGATAAGCTTTTTTTTTTCCTTGCTTTATTTTTTAATAGTATTCATTGGCTTTACTGTTTAGAAGCTTAAACACCACTCACAGGAGTAAGACCAAATGAAATGCTTTGTCATGGAAAATTAGACCAGGAGCTAGGTACACCATGTGTGTGATTCTGATCCGTTTCACTAGCTCCAGGAGGATGAGGTGTCTGCAGCAGTTCACCAGAGGTAAGAATTCTTCCTCAATGTATAAATGCCTTCAGTTTAATATGAACAAAGCAAGTACTGGTGTCACACTAAGGAGTTCACAGGCTGAGTGAAAAAGCAGAATTACATTATTTGTAACACCTTATATCCCACCTTCTCAACTGATGAGCTTTTTATCAAACCATAGCATTTTTCAAACTCCAGAGGGAAAGATTTGGTATTTTGCATTTCCAACAATAAGCTTATACTCTATTGTAGTTTATATTTCTGAATATAAGCAATTAGTTTTTTTATCAAGCAAGTCTTTTGTCAAATATCTTCCAGCCCCTTAATTAATAAACCACACAGAGAATCCAGCACCATTTGTAATTCTATAAAAAAAGTGCCCTTGGCGCAAAAGAAAAGGAAGTCAGTCAAGTAAGATTTAATTTTTTTAATGAAAGATTCCATATCCAAAAAAACAATAAGTCTTTGAAATAGAAGTTACAAGGCCAGTACTTGCATTATTTATACCTGCAATTATACTGGTGGACTTATAGATCTGTAAAACTGTTGTTAAATCAGTCTTTGTGAGGACTACATCTTAAATATGTTACATATTACATATGTAACATACTTCCTAAGTTACATATTTCTGTGGTAGCACTGTAGCATAATTTAAAAGTCTATGATGTTTCAGAGAGGTGGGTTTGGCCAGTTCATCAAGCTTTTCAGTATATGAAGATAATATCTTACTAATTGTTGCTTAGTTGGCATAAATCATACGAAATTACATATTCATGTTACATATGTTCACGTCTCTAGCAGGCTCAGAATTTCTCTTCTTCCCTTCTCAAATGTGTTTTTCACAGGGCAGTCATGCATCTCCTTGCTTTCCCATTCCTTTCTTCTTTATTACAAAAGGTATCTAAACAGAGAAACAGAAATAGAAATCAAGAATTACAAACATTAAAAATTAAAGTCCTATAAAGATTAAAGAATGGACCACCTACCTCATGAATTAGGCCTACAGCAGGTGTTCTTAAAATACCTTGACTCAGTGTTCAGAGTTAACGGACCTGGTCTCTTGTTCCTGCTTTCTTCTTCTTTACTGTACCAGGAAAGCAAATCTTTCTTCACAGTTCTTCCTTTCACTGACATTATAGAGAGATTTTCAACATGGAAATTTTCTTGTCAGTAGAATGCAGCAAACCCCATGTCACAGTATGCAATGAAGAAAAGTCATGTAGGTTTTATAGTGGAAAAGCATGCCCTTGTTTACCAACTGTTTTTTTATTTGAAAGCAGGTCTTCAAATAATCATTGACAGGAACAAGTGAGGAACAATTCATACAGTAGAAACTTGCAATTCTTTCATAAGTAGCATTATAAACTTGAAGAAGTCTGGTGACTCAAGAGGGAGAATATGGAAGATCCATCCAATCCACAGGAGATCCTAGGGGTATGCAGACTTTTTTTTATATTTCTAAAATAGCAATCATAATTTTACTTTCAGTGTTACTTATAGAAAAATGCTTATATTATATATAAATAATTGAAAATACTTTGGCTTCATAAGGTTACATGTATGGTGAGTTGACTTTGGCTGCCTAACAGACACCCATACAGGTGCTCTCACACTCCCCCTTCTCAGCAGGACAAGGGAAGAAAATAAGTGGAAAAAAGAAACCTGATGAGTCTATATAAGGACAGGAAGATCACTTACCAAGTACCATCACAGGCCAAACACATTTGACTTGGGGGAAATTTAGTTTATTGCCAATTAAATTAGATTTGAATAGAAAAAAATTAAAACAGCACTTTCCCCCCACCCATACCTTTTTCCAAGGTCCAGCTTCATTCCTTTATTCCCAATTCTTCCATCCTAACCTTCAAGCTGCAAAGACAGAGAACTGGGGACTGTGGTCATGGTCAATCCAGAAAGTTCTTCTTTGCCAGTCATTACTCCTCACACTTTTCCTGTTTCAATATGGGTCCTTCTGAGGGGCTGCACTCCTTCAGAAATATCGGCTCTCATGTGGGCTCTCCAGAAGATGCAACCCTTCAGGAAATATCCATCTGCTCCACAGTGGTCCTCCACAGGCTGCAAAGTCTCTGCTCCAGCACCTGAAGCACTTTCTTCCCTCCTCCTTCTTCGACCATGATGTCACAGGGCTGTTCATCACACTTTTTCCCTCACTCCTCATTGCCACGAAGTGTTTTCCCCGTTTTGAAATACATTTTCCGAGAGGCACTGCCAGCATGGCTGAGAGGCTCAGCTGTGCCATGCCTGGATCACGTGGGGGCACCTGGAACTGTTTGTGTCCATCACAGCTCAGCCACAGCCTCTCCTCCCAGACACCACTCCACAGCCCCTATGGCCAGGACCTGGGCACCTGCACCTAGGACAGCTTAGAGTTTCCAGAATGACTAATGTCTTCTGCTGCCAACACGAGTAGCTTCTTGTCTTCAGGGTAATAAATAGAACTTTCATTCAAATGGTCGCTCAATGAAAACAATTGGGAATTAAAGGGCAGGAATAATGAACATAAATACCAGGCTTCAGATCATGATGCCAGACAAGATAACCAAGGAGAGTAATGAGAAAACAAGTTGATGTATGTTATGTTGAAATGATAAGAACATTATATGATTATATGATCTAAACATTTATCAACCAGAATGAATACCATTAGAGTGAAATATGAAAGTGTGAGGTGCATCTCTGATATGACGGAAAACAGCAGAAAGTTGATAAGGCCCACACCAGACTCCATCATTTAGAGTTGGAACACATTTACTCCTGCTGACAGACCTAGAACAACAGTCAGGAACCAAGAATGAAACATCCTACACACAGAAAAATCCCTGCAGATCAGGTACACAAGTGGGTCCACATGGCCCAAGTGTGCTGAGCATGACATCTGGGCTTGAGGATCTGAAAGACTGGATTTATCGCTCATACATCACCTGTGAAAGGCACAACAACTTCTAATATGCCTGTGCTAAATATATAACATAATTAAAGAATCAAAAAAGGAAATATGGAAACATTGCAAGGAGAAGAACCTTCATAATCTCTGTAATGATGAAGTGCACACTGTAGAAAGGCCTGATAACCTGTCATGAGATACAAACTGCATTCGTGTTCATGGGCACAAAAAGCTGTGCAGCAACAGACATTGCAAACTAGTCTGCATGTCTCCATCACAGCCACGACACCTGAGGCCCCAGCCTTGGCTTCAACATTCTGCAGACATTAGAAGATAATAGAATCATAGAATCATTTAGGTTGGAAAAAATTCAAGATGTTTTAGTTCAACCTTTGACAAAACACCACCATGTCAACTAAACTATAGCATTAAATGGCATGTACAGCCATCACTACCAGGGATGGTGACCCCACCACCTGCCTGGGCAGCCTATTCCAATGCCAGACCATCCCTTCAGTGAAGAAAGTCCTCCTGATGTCTGATCTGAACCTCCTCTAGCACAGCTTGAGGCCATTTCTTCTTGTCCTGTCACTTGCTGCCTGGGAGAAGAGACCAGCACTCCCCTTCCTACAAGCTCCTTTATGGGAATTGTAGAGAGCAATCAGGTCTCCCTTCAGCCTCCTTTTCTCCAGGCTAAACACCCACAGCTCCCTCAGCCACCCCTCACATGACTCACTCTCTAGACCCTTCACTGGCTTTGTTGCCCTTCTCTGGACATGCTAAATATTAGTAGAAGTTTTATATGAATAGAGTTAGCAGGCAAGGGGCCACCATATTAGTGGTGATATGACTTGCTGCAGGGAACCTCTGCAGATACCACTTCTATTACAGCTGAATAAATACATTGTGAATAACTGGACAGATCAATCTTGTTTCTGTTCAAGAGCTGTTGAAGAGTAGCTTACAGTTTCTTTAATTGTATAATAATATTTGTTGCTCAGAGTCACACAGTGGATAATTAGATGAACAATTTTGCTCTGAAGGTTCATGCAAGCAGTTCACACCAACATCTGCAATTTTAAAAGTTTCAATTAGATTTCATTGCTTATGTAGGTCATGTATGATTGGATCTGACTCGTGCCAGTATGAGTATTGCTCTTAGAATTCAGAATGTGATGTGAAGATTTACTTACAAATTCAAAACATAGATTGATCAGATGTTCTCAAAACAACATTTCTGTGAACATTCCTGCCTTTACAAAAGACTACAGAGAGTAATCCCAAGGCACCAGCAACAAAAATTTCTTAATTTTTTTCCACTTTTTAGTTTCACCATATATTTATGGATTAGATGTGAGATATTTGTTGACATCAAATGCTAAATTTTAAGTCATAAAAGGCATATAAATAATGTGAAAATATCTGTGCAATGATCTGTTTTTCCTGCACTCACTTTCTGTACACTGTAGACACAGTTAAATCCTGAAGCACACAAATGCAGTGCTTTGACAATTAAAATTATATAGTTTTTCCCTCCTACATAATTTTTAAGCTTTCAGGAGCCATTTTCTTCAAGAGTACATGGTGTACCCTACATTTACGAATGGAAAATTTGTAAAATTTCTGAAAGCAGGAAAATGTGTATTTTTTTAAGGTTGCATTATTTTTAAAGTTTAATATTTGAATTTAAAACACAAACCCTTCCTCCTTGAAGCAAACCAGATCTTAGGTCTTTATCAAAGAAAATCAGAAATGTAGATGAAGCCCAAGAAAGGAACCAGACTTAATATTATTCTTATATGATAAGGAAAAGTCCCTTATCTATGAGGACAATTTTTTTCTCATTTGTCCTTTTCCTTTTCTCATTTCCTTTTCCAGAATTATCCATGTATGGTAAGACTAGGGGTACTACCTAGAATAATGCCATCAGAAAAAGAAAAATAAATTGGTAGCACCCCAAGCTACCAATGAATGAACAGTTAGCCTTAGAAGAGCAAGAAAAAATTTTACAAAAAAGTAGAATCTACCTCACTTCCGTATTATTCTCCAAGAAAATTCTGTAAATGTGTTTAAGTCATCTACCAGTGGCAAGATCATTGCTAAAATGAAACTGTTGGCAGGATCACAGAAAAGCTGAAATTGGGGTTAACATGCCTGTGGTATAATTTCATCTACTCCATGCAATCATACCACCTGCCCAGGAAGAGTAAATGCATAGGCAGCAAATCTCAGCCTGGAGAAAAGGAAGTCATTTAAGTCAAGGAATGTTCAAACTGCTGTAACTTTTATCTTCATTTGCTCAAAAAATATCCTCAGAGGAAGTAGATATAGAGGAAGAGGAAGTAGAGCTAAACAGGAGTTTTAGCTCACTGAATTTTCTGTTCCTCAGTATGAGTACACAGAAGCTCAGAACAAAACCTAGACGTTCAGCTCTCAAGCTACCAGGCCCCAAGATCTCCAATTTCCCTAAAAATCATAGCATCAAAAAAGTAAAGCAAAATTTTGATGCTGAAAATTTCCACATTATGGGTAACTCTATTTCTCAATAGCCAAACATCCATGTTTGGTGTGCAGAATGAAAGGTGAGAGACAAAGATCATTTTCTTTCCTACAATGCAAATTCTCAGATTCAAGGAAATAATGCAGTATAGGTTAGACATATTTAACTCTGGTAGGTTTAACCTATAATACATTATCGATTAAACATATTTCTTTTTAAATCTGTCCCATATTCTGGTTTACATCTTGCTGAGCTGTCTTGAGTCAAAGACATAGTGCAAAAATACCCCCTTTTTGCTTTCATTTAGGGAGGCAGAGATTTCCAGGGTCAGTCCTAAGCCTGGAGAGAAGGAGCCTCTGGTAAGTCTTGTCCTGGAAGGGCACAGCAATAGACAGAACAGGCCTGTCTGGAAGTGTTTTCAATAAATAATTTTAGACTCAAATTGGCCACCTACGCAACCTAGTTCTTTCAGCAGATTCAACTGTATCCAAATAATTTCTTAAAATTGTTTAATCTCATCTTTAAAATCTTGTCTAACTTCTTTAAATCTCTTATCTAGCCCATACTTAAAAATCCCTAACACAGCAAGTGCCTTTGGCCAACTTTCTGAGGGTTTTATTTGTTCTAACTGTTAAAAATTTCTTCATAATAAATCCAAATTTCCCTTGCTAGCATTTATGGCTATTTCTTATCTCCAGTGAATATGGAGAATGTTTTCTTCCTTTCCTCTTCACCTATTTTACAATTTATCTTTTATGTACTACAAGACTGATTTCCCTTCAGATTCTGTTCTTTAAGCTAAAATACATGCCCAACAAAATTAAAGAGAGAATTCTGTATTCCAATTCCATCAGGAACAGAAATTAAAGTCTCAAGAAAAGCTATGGTGACATCTTGTGAACTTGAGCACACAATTTTTATCTGGGAAATTGTTATGTCTGCCTCCTGGCTTACCTAGTTCTGAAAAATATTTTATTATTGTAGAAAAAAAATATTTTATTTCTTTGTAAGTGAAGAAGGGTTTTTTGTTCTCAGGTTAATTTATTTTTTGTATTCTGCATTTTTAATTAGCAGGTCTCTGCTTCAAAGTATATGTTTCATCAGATTATGGACATTAATAGACTACAGTATGAAGTTTTTCATGTCATAATCTTTAGCTATGAAAAAAAGTTATTGCATGACTTATGGAGGATTATACACTCTAGAAATAGTCAAAATGAAAAGACTTGTCAAGAAAATTATATTAACCAAGATACATACGAAAGAAAGCATCTCAATTATAACTCAGTTTTAAAAACAGTACTACTGTTACCTTCTCTCAGCAAGAAAATTAATCTTTAAGATATATGCCAGCTGATGAAAATCTCTTAAGGCTGTGACCTATTCATGTGACAGTTTAATCCATAAAGATTGCATTTAAGTTTAAATTAACCATTTTGCTTGCCACTGTAATAGACTAAGAGCTCATGGTCAGTGAATTGTGAAGAGAAGTAACTTACTGGTGAATGAACTGTTATTTCTTCAGTTGCATTAACTCTACTTGCTTGAATTTGTGCCAGTACAAACTTCAGTATAGACCATTCAGAATATAGCTCATTTCTAGCATCTTGACTTCATGTTTCACATCACTCTTGCTCATATAACACACATCCAATGACCTTTTGCATTCTCCCAGTTAGCAGGTGAGCTGTGCTTGTTTTGAGAGCTGCATGTGCAGCACTGCCCTTTGGAGGACCACTACTGACGCTGCAAGTTTAGCAGTCTAGCCATTAATAACATTTAGATTCCATGCCAGCAGGTAAGAGAAAAAAAAATTGTTGCTGTTGCTGGAGGCTTAGGGGGATGGAAGGGAAGTAGATTCTGCAACTGATCTTGGGTTAAGTCATGGTTTCTGTGCCCAGTGCTGGAATTAGAGGTATTATCTATGCAACTGCTTTCTGCCCCTCACTAGTAATGATTCTGTGTTGTTTAAACTGTTGTCCTGAAAGACTTTTAAATCCTTCTTTCAGGGTATTGTTCTTGACATTTTAAGTTAATTTCTTGCCTTTTCCCTTGTATTTCTCTGCAGCCAGATCATCTTGCCTTTGATCTATCATCTTCACCTCAATGTTTTATTTAATTTTTACCTGATCAAAGTAACTGATTACAAACTTTTTAATGTAGCTAAAACAAAAAGGAATAATCAAACTAGTCCACATTAACAGATCACTGACCAGAAACAATGCTGTCACCTGGTAGCTTTTCAAACAAAACTTAGATGACTGGGACAGATCAGGCTCTCTACTTGACATGATTCAAGGCCAGCACATGGACACGACAGAACAGGAGTTAGGAATGTATTGCACTGATCCCAAAGGCAAATACCCACAGAACCAGTCAAACTCTCATGGATAGCACCTTGAAGGAGGTGTCTGAAAAAGCACAAAGCTCCTGGCTATCATGACCAGAGAGTTCTGGTTTCAGGAGACACTGTTTACACACTTGAGGGTTATTGTGAGTGAGGTGATGCCTCCTTTAAGAAGCAGCACTTCACAGACCTCACTGTAAGTTTAAAACTTCAAAGATGTCAGGGGTCAGGAACAGACAACAGACCATCAATCAGCAATTTGCCTTATGATCTTATGTCTTTACATCAATTTTAACTAGTTAATTTAATTGCTAATTTGAGAAAAAAGGAAAATGTTTTCTAGAATGTGAATTTCAGGGGATCAGCTCTGTTTCTGTTTGGAGGATGCAATTTGAAACCTCAGGGGAATATATACCTGGAAGGCCCAGTGGTAGACTCTAGGAACAGGGCAAGGCTATGTTGAGTACTGTGCCATCAGGGAAGCCCTAGGTGGCAGAGNTGTCACTAGAAGTTACATACACATTACATTGGTGATAACATCATGTTCCATTTCCCAGCAGAGTCATCTAAAAAATAGTCCTATGTTAAATGCTTATGATATCAATGATTTTCCTGTATTTATACTCAACTGCATCACTACAGACATGAGGTGCATTATGCCCCAATAGACTGTGCAAAGATTTAGATAGTATTTGGAACCTTTAAATAAATAAAACCCACTGCTAAATCATAAAACTTACATTTTATCATCTTTTATATTAATGTGAATCATCTTTAATAATAATTAATACCATGCCAATCATCTTTTATACTAATATAATAAAGTAACTGATGCATTTTACTTTTGCTGAGAATTTGAAGTTTTGTGTATGTAACTTCTAGTGACACAAATTGAGGTTGTAGATGGTATTTGATTTTCATTCATACACCATATAAAGTATGACACATTGCAAGCATTGTTAGCATCTTTTTTATTAAAGTTGAACCCACACTCCTGCTTAATTTGCTTCAGCATGTCCTATGGAATTACTTCAGAAGAGCTGTGACATATGATATTGCCAAAAGAATTTAGATGACTGCAAACAGGATGTCTTGCCACAACAAACCAGTATACAATCCTCTGACACTTTCTGTCAGAGAATTGTGACAGATATTGATGAGGACCATGCTTTTTTTTCTCCAGACCACTATTTTTTTAAGCAGCAGACAGTAAGGGGAGGCAGGGGCAGGCAGGGTGAGAAATGAGGGCACAAATTTCTAATAAATCCTTCATGCCCCACATTTTCTGTCTTGATAATCTATATTGGGTCTGGCTGTGATAGTGTTATCTGTATTCATAGCAGCCTGTATGCTGGTGCATTTTGGATCTCTGACTAAACCAGTGTTGATGACACAACAGTGTCCCACTTTTGGCTGAACACCAGTTACACAGTGAGTAGGCTACTGGTAGGTGAGAAACTGAAAGGGGACTAAGCCAGGACAGCCAACCTGAGTTGGCCAAAGGGATATTCCATACCACATGAAATTGTTTTCAGCAATAAAATCTCAAGGAAAGAAAGACTAAGGTGTGAAATTAAGGTGTATTTATGGCGTTATACATGCTGAGGTTCTGCTTTCCAAGCACTGAAAAGTAATTTATAAATGCCTTTTTTCCCTTTCCTTGCATTTTCACCTTTGGCTTCAGCTATTACATTGTTTTGATCTCAATCCATGAGTATTTTCACTGTCTAATTTCTCCTCATACTAGAGGGAAAGGGTGAGTGGTGTTCTTGGTTGCTCTCTAGGGTCAACCCACTGCATAAGCTTTATGATTTTCATCTAAGCCAGAGCAACTCTGATACTGGGCTTCAGTTCAGCCCTGGCTTTGTTTCTATCAACAACACAAAACAGCAATAGCTGCCATTATATAAGCTCGGTAAGACACTTGCAGGTGTGTCACAAACCCGACATTTCTGTCAATGATTTCTTGCTAAACTTAGCAACAGTGTTAGACTCTCATGAGTTAACTTCTGTTGAATGGTTTCTTTAGTGCATACAATGCAAATGCACTCTGCATCAGCAGTAGCAATATAAACCTACTTATTCCATACATTTCTTCACAAACATCTACATTAAACAATGCAGCAAAAATCCTCTGCTATCAACTTCTGTTCTCAAGTTCAGCTTTTTCACATGTTCTGTAGCACTGAATCAGAGATATTTATTCATTTACTTTACACAAACATGCAACAGGCTCTCTACCTTTCCTTTCCTTTCCAAGGAGCCAACACAATAGAACACTGTGCACATGTAGCATTTACACGTTTTACTATATTTACTTATTTTATTTTATAAGGTGATTTTTTTCTTCCTTGTAACTACTGTATAGGGCACCTAGTCGGCACGTTGCAGCAGGTAACTCTTGGGCAGTAGTGATTACTTTGTTCCCAAATACAAAAGTTTTCCTGAAAAAGACAAATTTAACTAGATGTCCACCATTTTACTCTTATTTGTTTATCCACTTCTGGAAGGAAATAAGGTATCTTTTCTGCTTTGCACTGTGCTGTTTTAATCCTCTTTTTCAAAGGGTCAAAGAAAAGTTTTAATAAGTTAGCAAATATAACCCTGTCCTGGCTTCAGCTAGGATAGAGTTAATTTCTTTTCACGAGCTGTTACAGTGCTATATTTTGGATTTATACTGGGAATGGTGTTGATAACACACTGATGTTTTGGGGTTTTGCTAATTCATGTTTATTCTAAGTCAGCACTTTTTTTTTTCCTAGTCTCATTCTCTGCCAGTGAGGAGATATGCAAATAAAAAAAAACATCCTGGGAGGAAGCATAGCTGGGACTGCAGGACAGGTCTGGCTGACCAAAGGTCTGGTCTGACCAAAGAGATATTCAACACCCTAGATCATCGTGCCCAGAATATAAATTGGGGGAGTTACCCTGTTGCCTTCAAGGGTGGCCAAATCTGGGTTCAGGAAGGGGGTCTGGCATCAGTCAGTGAGTTGTGAGCAATTGCACTGTGCATCACTTGGATTTTTTTTTCTTTTTATTATCATTGTTTTTACATTTATTACTTTATTACTTATTTTACTTTCTTTTCAATTATTAAATTGTTCTTATCACAACATACAAGTTTTATTTTGATTTTCCTCCCTGGGATGGGGGGAAGAAGGTGGGGGCNGGGTGGGAGGAAAAGGGGGAGTGAGTGAGCAGCTGCATGGTGTTTCATCTCCAGTTGCACTTAAAACCTCAACAAACCCGTTATCTTTTAAATCGGGATTTTAAGACAAGGCTTTGGGACCTCAGCTTCTAGTATTTGAACAACTGAGACTGACAGTCCTGCATCACCCAACTGCATAAATTAGGAAGATTCATTGACTAATGAATCATTTCTCAAATTATAATCTATTACACACAAACCTT